>JAOPHQ010004062.1:0-67500 GCA_030340625.1 Merluccius polli
TCAACTCAGCCTTTTTGACCAGTTTAGATTTGAAACTAGGTTTGTGATTACAATAAAATAAAACTCGGAACTTTGGAATTACAGCAAAAGCAGCATTTTTCACAAACAAAACATAAAACCAGACATGGTCCAGACTCAATAGCATTTAACCCTTTTGTATTAATTTCCTCCACACAACAACGACAGCGTTACTGTTACAGAATCCAAAGTGCTGACGGGGGGTCGATTACTTTCATGAGAACCGTTTATGTCATGTAGTTACATTGTTACAAAACAAAACGAAAAACTTTGTATGTCCTGGCTCTTACGTTGATACTCTGCGCTTAGTTTCACACTTATCTCTTTTGTATACTAGCAATCGATTAACTTAGCAATTGGGTGTGCTTGAACTCGTTCTTGTGAAATCCTTACTCTACTGATAATGATTTACTGTTGCACTTTCTTCTAACAAATGTACTTCGCTTTGGACAAAAGCGTCTGCTAAATTCCCTAAATGTAAATGTACATAGAAAGTGATTCACCATTGCCAGGGTCTGATGGCTTCCTGACTTCCTCTTTCTCTCCTTTTCCCGCCCTTTTCTTTCTTTTGCTTTACCCTAGATGCCTTCAAACCCCCCCAGAGGTCTACGGAAAAACCGTTCCGACTGTGTGTCTCGGATGTTTTCAAAGGTGAACAAAATGTAATATAGCAGTTTTATATGTATTGTTTATATATATATATATATATATATATATATATATATATATATATATATATATATATATATATATATATATATATATATATGTATATATATATATATATATATATATATATATATATATATATATATATATATATATATATATAAGGGTGTGCTATTCACAAATGTTTGTTGTGCCCTTGCTATTCCCAGATCAGGGGTCAGGATTCTGTGTCACAGGGAAGATCGAGGCGGGCTACATTCAAACTGGAGACAGAATGCTAGCCATGCCTCCCAATGAGACCTGCACCGTCAAAGGTACACACACACACACACACACACGCACACGCGCACACGTTTCTGTGCGCGCGTGCGTTCTGGGGACATGACCACTGTACATATTAAAGCCTATGCAAATGTTAACTCGGGTCATTTGAGTTTATTGGTTGTACAACACTGCCACCAGGTGACAGCTTGTATTATCTACATGTGTCTGTCCCACGCAGGCATCACACTCCATGACGAGCCCCTGGACTGGGCTGCAGCAGGAGACCACGTCAACCTCACTGTCACTGGAATGGACATCATTAAGATCAAGTTAGTCCATCCCTCATATTTGTGTGTTCATGTTTGTAAAGAAAAGTAAAGAAAATACCTTTGAAAGTTGTGAACGCTTTTACTTTGCGACCAAAGTAGGACAATCAAAGCAAAAAAAAAAATGTTTTGGACTAACTGCAAATTTGCTGCTCAGCCAAGTTTCTGAAAAACAGCTGGACAGATTAGCTTTAGGAATCAGAATGGGTGGGATGGATGGAATGAATGGATGGGTGGGAATTAGTGGTTTAATTTTTCTTTATCGTATTATTTTATTTTGTAATATTGTTGCATAGTACTTCTCAACAAAGTAAGATATGTTCTCGAAGAAAGTGCAATGTGTTTCGATGAGATGATAGTGGTGATTTACATTGGCTGCTGTGACCCCGTCTCCCAGTGTGGGCTGCGTGTTCTGTGATCCCAGGGAGCCAATCAGAGCCTGCACGCGCTTCAGAGCACGAATCCTGCTCTTCAACATTGAGGTGCCCATCACAAAGGGCTTCCCTGTGAGTGTATAACACGCGCACACACACATCAAACTCAATTACATAATATATACATAATATATATTATTTGTGTGTGTGTGTTTGGTGTGCCTTGTCTGTGTTTTCTAGGTGCTGCTGCATTACCAGACGGTCAGTGAGCCAGCCACTATCAAGACGCTTGTCAGTGTTCTACACAAGAGTAACGGGGAAGTTCTCAAAAAGAAACCAAAGTAAGTGTTGCACAGAAACACATTTTGGTTTTTAGGCTTTATGGTGAAAAAGCCATTGGTTTAAGAGTGTGTCTGTAGATTAACTGTTAAACTTATGTTCAACAAATAAGACACAATTATTCAAAAAATCTATTATAATAATTATAACTTTAATGTAAATACAACTAATAGCACTTGTTTATTTGCAGCTGTAATTTACTTGCTGATAACATTTCAAAACCCTTCCCATGATGCAGATGACTCAATATATTGAACACTTACACTCTTAGCAGCAAAATGGTAGAAATAAAATACTTCTTCCATAAAAGGATTTCATTGGTAAACCGACTCAGACTTGGATAGATGTGATGTCATGTAAAGTGTGTGTGTGTCGGGAGGGCCTCCATCGTCGTCAGCAGAAGCCTCAGTGTGTTATTTCCTCTCTCCCCCACGTCGAGGTGTCTGGTGAAGGGCATGAATGCCATCGTGGAGGTCCAGACGCAGAGGCCCGTGGCGCTGGAGCTCTACAAGGACTACAAGGAGCTGGGCCGCTTCATGCTACGCTATGTGGGCTCCACCATCGCAGCCGGGGTGGTCACCGAGGTATAGAGGCCTGGATGAGTTTTTATAGCACAATGACTTCTGTTCAATAGGAAACTGTGTGTATGTGGTCTGCTTTTTTACAAAAAGAAATCGGTTGAGCTAGTTGCGGTTTGTTTATCGATATTTATCCATGCTCGTGCCAACTCTGGTGGGAGTCTCTTCTGCATTTCTTCTGTATATATCGTATCGACGCACATATGCTCAAAATGGCGGCTCTCACTACCACTGTAGGAATGTGGCTTATTGGCATGGCATACATGACGCAAACACATTGAAGAGAAATCGGATTTATATAAAATATATCCCCCTCCAGGCACGTTTTAAAGTGTGAAAATACTTTATGCTTCATATTTTATTTAACGTGGTTTTCCTACATACAAAGTAAAAAAAAACTACTCTAAAATGGGCCTGGAAGCACATCTACTTTATTCTAATGATGACTCTCGCTCTCACTGTACCAACATGTCTGCTCTCACTGCATGCGCTGGAGGTCTCATCATGTTCCTTTGCCTGCAATTGCATATTCGACAACGATTGGCTTTCGTATTAGTGACGTACCAAATCAAGGTTGCCCGGGATACGTTTGAATTTCAAATTTCAGGGAAGTGCACGGACATCTCCCGCTTCAGTAGAGGAATGTGAAAACACCTCTCTAGTGACAAACTGCACAGATACAAGTCAGTATAGTCAAGGTCAGACATTTTAGGGGACATAAACTTAGGAAAACACAGTTCAGTGGAGGGGGACTTTAAATAAGAAAAACTTTATTGAAGAAAAAAAAAGGAATTAATTGAATTTGTTTTGTATTTATTTTTCCATTCCCAACGCAGATCAAAGAATGAGAGACACTAATGGACCAGGAGCAGCCAGTGGAGACTGCAGTCGAGTTAAAGTGCAATTTCCTACAAGAGGCTCCCTTCAGCCTCCGAGCCTCACACCCGTCCACTCACCATCCAGCTGGACGGCATCTTCACTGAACAGACACACACACACACAGACACACACACACACACACACACACACGCAGCCACCGCGGCTATACAGATGAAGAGCGCTGCAATGACGCATGCCGCAACAACGCACGCATTCGTCCGATGTGGCTCCACTTTAACAACCCTCTCCCCGTCCGTCCCCCCCCCCCCCAAACCTCCTCCATCTTTTCCCTCCTCAAACATGCCTGCCGTCCCGTCGCACCCAGTTCACATCCCAAACCAAGATACTTAATGGTCCACCTCTTCCCGGCCAGATGTCAAGAGAAACAAAAACGTTGACGAGGCTGCGTTCAAGCGTCTCGACGTTCGACCGACAACCTGACTCCCAAAGGTCATCTGACTGTGCCAAGTTTTTTCTTTTTTTTAATTATTAGCTTTTTGTTTGAGCAAAAACAAAAATGGAGACTCCTTCTGGAAGGTTTGTGGTTGTACGGTTGCCGTTTGACTGAATATTTACGACCGTGCGTTGTATTTAAATAGTCAAGGTGACCGCCAGGGCCACTGCTCTTTTAGCCATGGGTGTGACTCGATTTCAAATGTATGCTTCCATTATCTTCTCCAGTGGGAATGAACTCCTGCCGTCTAGTAGCTGGAAAAAATGGCGGCGTAAGACTATATAAGAATACCTTTGGTTTCTTTTATGGTTAGAATTCATGATCAAATTGGGCCGTTTGATTTTTTTTGCCGAGTGGTGCAAAAGTAAACGGTTCCATGAATATTATTAAATAATTCAACCTTTCTTTTATTTTAATGAAACAAAGGAAAGCTATGACTTTCATCATTTCAATGCAATTCGAAGAGGTTGACGTGTGTGTTGATCTCAGCAGTGGTGGCTGAGGAGGCGGAGGCAGCGCTCCGTCTCCACGGGCCAAACAGAACCAGGTGGTGATGGTGTGAATAAAGGTTACGTGACGTAATCCAAAGATTCGGCAGTTTACTGTTTTATTTCATTTTTTTTTTTTTTTTTTGGTTTTCACGAGGTAAACATTAAAGTAATGTCAACTATTTATTTGAGAAATGTGGAGGTTATAGAACAGGGGTATTCAACTAAAATTTCAAGAGGTCCAGTGAGAGAAAATTTCCTCAAGCGAAGGTCCGGATATATATATATATATATATATATATATATATATATATATATATATATATATATATATATAGCCTTATAGTTGTATCAACATCTGCAACTGACTGTTAAATTAAAGAAAGTCAAATTCACAATTCAAAAATATTTATTGTCACTAATCATTGAAGTATACATGTGTACTGTCTCTCCCTGTCTCCCGTTCACTTGTCTTCTCTCCCTGTCTCCCGTTCACTCGTCTCTCCGTCATCTCTCCCTGTCTCGCGCTCACTCGTCTCTAGGGATGGGGATCGTTAATATTTATTGATATCGATACCTTTATCGATACTCCTTATCGATCCGAGTCTTTATCGATACCACTATCGATACTTTTCTATTATTTGGTGGAAAGACGACGCGACAATTTGTTTTCAACAGAACTGGTATTGCTTAACAAGTGAGCATAACAAAAACGTTTCTAGCCTTCAATAAACATGGCTAATGTAATAGGCCACTTCGAAATGACATACAACTAACAATAGAAAGAATATATCAGCAGCACCAAATGAAAAATAAGTCATAATGTATATGGGTCACACAAAAGGAAATAAAATATAATCTCATAATTTAACAGGGGTTTTTTTGCAGAAAAATTAACATGTCTGCCTTTCATGATCCTCCAGATTTTTAATATACTATACAACTGTATTACTCATGTTTCTCGCCAAAATCTCAATTTCCCTTTTCTTTACATTACACTTGAACGCATCATGATAACCTAATAGTCGTTTTACTGAGCCAACCTGAACACATCATCACGCAGCACGTCTGAATCTTTATTTACTTTTCAAGATAACTAGCTTGTATGCTGCCGATTACAACACGGATTTCACAATTGGATTACTATTTTTAACTAACGGGACAAGCAGGGGTGGACTGGCCATCGGGCGTACCGGGTGAGCCGATGCACATTTTTGGGCCGGTCCAGGACTGTCATAATTAGGGTTTTAATAATCGTATTTAACCGTATAACTGCAGACAACTTTATTTAAAATCAAATGTAAAACATGTGTGTTTGTATTGTGGTGTCCGGTGCGTGTGTGTGTGTGGCTCCTCCGGCGGAGCGGTTCATGTTAATAGCGGAGTCCGGGAGGGTTCTCCTTCACGGCGTAGTTACGAGGGATGTGCGACTATCGGCTTAAAAATACTAAAGTGTTTTTTAAAGTTAGAAAGATATTAGATATTCAACCGATATTCACGCTCCGAATTACAGCGATCAGACACGGGGAACTAAAGCCGCGATCACCGGTATGAGTGCCGTGTGTCTAGCGGTGTCTACCTGCCCCCCCGTCGGTCGTAGGTCCGGGGTGGCTTACGATCGCCCCCCCATAAATTTGATTGGCTGAGCAGCGTCACGTGGGATACTTAACTCACATGCAATTGGTCTGTAAGGTCCGCTAACCAAATGCCGTAAAGACTAGAAAAGCTGCGCTGGTTAAAATAGAAGCGCCCCGTCATAATGTAGAATCCCTCAATAGTTTATTGATTATAGGTCTGGGTCCGCATAGGACGGCGTCTGGGTCCGGACCCGGACCGCGGTCCGCCTGTTAGTGACCTCGGTTATAGAACAATAAAAGCATGTAGCCTACATGTGCGGTCACGCCATCTACACTTTGGAGAGCTGCGGCTTTATAGGCATATAAAACGAATCAAATTAGCATTGCTAAATAGGCAGATTTTAAAAATGTTGTTGAGTGACACACTTTAGTTTTATGTACTCAGCTTTACAATAACAGATTGAAGAAATTAAGTTCTGTTTGTTATCTCTTGTTGAAATGCAGTTCATTATTTCTGCCACTATGTGTCGCAGTCAGATAAGCCAGAAGTCAAATGTCAGGTTGTCACATGTTGTGTTAAGCCACACCCTTCTCCCTGAGCGGGAAGAGAGTCAGCCATGTTCAGCCATGTGGTCAGTAATGGGTTATGCTGCACCTGTAATTGTGAGAGACAAATAAATATGCTCAGATGAGCTAATGAAAGTTTTTCCTCCGTCGCCTCCTTCTCCGGATTCAGCGCAAGAAACACCGCGCAGTTCAACAGGTTATGGGCCCAGGAGCAGCTCGGAGAGGAGTTTTTTGTGTGGATGTTTTTGTTGCTGAGAGAAAGTAGCGACGCACAGCGTGCTAACGGCTAACAACGAGCATCATGGAGGCTCGAGGAGCAAGCAGGCTACCTCGGCTCTTTTTCGACGGAGATGAAGCTAAGTACGAACTATGGGAAACTAAAGTGCTAGGATACCTGCATTTATCTGGACTAAAGAAAACGGTTCTGGGAGAACCACACACCGAGGAAGAAAGAGCAACGGACAGTAAGAAGAATGCTGACGCTTATGCAGAGTTAATACAACTTTTGGATGATAAAAGCCTCTCATTAGTTATGAGGGAAGCAGCAGACGATGGAAGAAAAGCACTGAAAATATTACGTGAGCACTATGCAGGGAAGGGAAAGCCCCGCATAATTAACCTGTATACAATGTTGACATCGCTGCAGAAGGCGAGCAGAGAAACAGTGACTGACTACACTATCAGGGCGGAGGCCGCCATTACGGCGCTGCGGAACGCAGGTGAAACTTTCGGCGATGGTTTGCTTATTGCTATGGTTTTGAAGGGACTTCCTGAAAGTTTTAAACCATTTGCCATACACGTTGCAAACAATGAAGATAAAATAACATTCACAGAATTCAAAACTAAGCTGAGAAGTTTTGAAGCTACAGAAAAGTTAACTGCAACAGAATCGAGTGACAATGTGATGAGCTCGGCAGCGAGGGCAGGACGGGGACCCGTGAAGTCAAGCGCGCGAGACAGAAGGAATGACGACATTGACATTGTGTGTTTTAAATGTGGAACTAAAGGACATCGCGCTAAAGCATGTCGACGGAAGACGTGGTGCGGCCATTGCAGGACCGACAGTCACTGTGATGCCACCTGCAGACGTAGGAATAAACAGGATGGAGCAAGAAAAATCGCAGATGAGAGCGGCGGCGGACCTGCAGCGGATGCAGAGGATTACGCCTTCAGGATCAAAGACGCGAGCATGGGGATTGGACAGCAGCCAGCGCACAACATCCAGGATAAAGGTCTGATGGTAGACACTGGTGCTACCTCCCATATTATTACTGACATTAACAAGTTTAAACATTTTGATGACACTTTCAAGTCTGAAACGCACTGTGTGGAGTTGGCTGATGGCACTCTGTGCAGGGGCGTGGCTCAACGGAAAGGGGACGCAGAGGTGTTCCTGATCGACAACACTGGGCGCAGATGCAAAGCAACGCTGAGGGGCGCGTTGTTTATACCATCTTATCCCCAGGACATCTTTTCGGTGAAATCAGCCACAGCTTCTGGAGCAACGGTGATTTTCAAACAAGGAGAGGACGAACTAAGACACAAAGATGGTACCATTTTCAACATTCATGTGTACGGTAAATTGTATTATCTGCACACTGAGGTTGATGGTAATGATAAATGTAATACCTGTCATGACATGCAGACATGGCACGAAATCTTAGGACATTGCAACTATGATGATGTACTTAAACTACAAAAGGTGGTTAATGGTATGCAGATTAAGGGGAAGGCGGCTAAGCCTGATCAAGAGTGTGAAGTATGCATACAGGGAAAATTTGTGCAAACTAGGAGTAGAGACCCTGACACAAAAGCTGATGCCCCACTGCAGATGGTACACACAGACCTAGCTGGTCCCGTACCAAATGAATCTATTGATGGATACAAGTACGTGCAGTCATTCACTGATGACTATTCAAATGCAGTGTTTGTATATTTTCTCAAGACAAAAGCTGACACAGTACAAGCAACTGAAAAGTTTTTAGCAGATACTGCTCCTTATGGAAAGGTTAAATGTATAAGATCAGACAATGGAACAGAGTTTATGTGCAAAGACTTTCAAACTCTACTAAGGAAAAACAATATTAAGCATGAGACATCAGCGCCCTATTCACCGCATCAAAACGGCACAGCTGAAAGAGGCTGGCGTACTCTTTTTGAAATGGGGAGATGTATGCTTATTGAAAGACAGCTACCTAAATGTCTCTGGAACTATGCTGTTCAGACGGCAGCCACAGTACGAAACAGGTGCTTTAACAAGCGTACAGGAAAAACCCCTTACCAGATGTTAACAGGAAAAATGCCAAATGTATCAAAAATGCAAAAATTTGGATCTGAATGTTACACATACAAACAGATTAAGGGAAAACTTGACTCCAGATGTGACCCGGGACTTTTTGTAGGTTATGACAAAAGCAGCCCTGCTTACTTAGTTTACCACCCTGACACTGAGAAAGTTCAAAAGCACAGGCTTGTAAAATTTGTGCACAAGGTAAATGTGGAAAAACAAACCCAGACAGTTGAGACAGAACAAAGCAGTGACAGAGAGGACTGGACAGGACATCCTAGGGATGACAGAGACAGACAAGAGGTTCATGAGAGCACAGAGAAATCTCAGGGGCCGGGTGTAAGAAACAAAAATGTAAATGATGGTGCATCTGATGTTTTTGACAGCAAAGAGTCAAGTGAGACAAATAACACACCCACAGAAGGAAGATATCCTGTGAGAGAGCGGAGAAAACCTGATCATTTAAATGACTTTATAACTGACAGTGATAAAGGTGATGGGATTAATTTTACCATTGATTACTGTTACAGAGCAATGTGTAGTGTCCCACACACATTTAAAGAAGCCATGGAGTCATCAAACTCAAAACAATGGGTTAAAGCAATGGACGAAGAAATTCAGTCATTAAAAGAAAACAACACGTTTACTCTGACTACTCTGCCAAAAGGCAAAAAGACAGTGGGGGGTAAATGGGTTTATTCTATTAAAAGCGACATTGATGGTAAAGACAAGTATAAGGCAAGGTTTGTTGCGAAAGGTTACAGCCAGAAAATGGGGGTAGATTATTGTGAAACTTTCTCCCCAACAGCAAATCTAACAAGTGTGAGAGTACTGCTACAAAAAGCAGCGCAGGAGAACCTGCTGATCCATCAGATGGACGTCAAAACAGCGTATTTACACGCTCCCATTGACTATGAGATCTATACAGACCAACCAGAAGGTTATGAGGAAGGTGAAGGTTTTGTATGTAAGCTGGAAAAATCATTGTACGGTTTAAAGCAATCTGGCCGTAATTGGAACATGTTTTTGAACGAGTGTTTAACTGAGAATGGTTTCAAACAAAATCCAGCAGACCATTGTGTCTATGCTAAAGAGACAAAACAGGGAAAAGTGATGATGATCATCTGGGTGGACGATTTAATTATTGCCGCCAGCAATGAAGACATGATGAGAGATGTTAAGGAGATGCTTTCAGAAAGATTCAAGATGAAAGACTTGGGAAAGCTTAAACATTTTCTAGGCATCAATTTCTCTCTATCATACGGATGTGTGAAGATGTCACAGGAAACATATGTCAACAAGATACTGGAAAGGTTCAATATGGAAAACTGCAAGCCAAGGGAAACCCCTTGTGATCAAAAACTGTGTTACACAGAAGATGCTGTAAAAATGTGTGATATTAAAATGTATAGAGAGGCAGTAGGCAGCCTTATATATTTGACAACATGTACACGACCAGATTTAAGCTTTGTGGTAAGCAAACTATCACAGTACTTTTGTGAACCAAGTGAGGAACAGTGGGTAACTGTAAAGCATGTATTACGATACCTCAAAGGCACATCAGACAAAGAGTTGTGTTTCAGAAGAGATGACAGTGAGAAGTTAGGTCTAGTAGCCTATAGTGACGCAGACTGGGCTGCAGATACCACTGACAGGCGAAGCACTACAGGTTACTGTGTGAGCCTGAGTAAGAACAGTTCTTTTGTTTCATGGAAGGCTAAGAAACAGCCTACAGTGGCACTCTCAACCTGTGAGGCAGAATATATGGTTTTGGCCTCAACCATGCAAGAGTGTATCTATCTAGAGCAGCTGTTGGAAAACATTGACAACTACAAGTACACACAAACAGTAGTGTATGAGGATAACCAAGGAACTATCGCCCTCGCCAAAAACCCTGTAAGCAGGCAGAGGTGCAAACATATTGATATTAAATATCATTTTGTAAGATCCATTGTAAACGAGGGAAAAGCAACTCTGGAGTATTGCGCCACTGAAGAGATGGTCGCGGATATTATGACAAAACCTGCCACCAAGGCAAAACTGAAAAAGTTTGCAGCTGTTATGTTTGGTATCTGAGAGAGTGGGGGAGATCCACATCTGTATTGTTTACCAGTGTATGTAATAACAATACATTTTTCTTTTTATTGTGGTTTCTGTAAGATTATCTCCAACCTGAGTACAAGTGGGGGTGTTGAGTGACACACTTTAGTTTTATGTACTCAGCTTTACAATAACAGATTGAAGAAATTAAGTTCTGTTTGTTATCTCTTGTTGAAATGCAGTTCATTATTTCTGCCACTATGTGTCGCAGTCAGATAAGCCAGAAGTCAAATGTCAGGTTGTCACATGTTGTGTTAAGCCACACCCTTCTCCCTGAGCGGGAAGAGAGTCAGCCATGTTCAGCCATGTGGTCAGTAATGGGTTATGCTGCACCTGTAATTGTGAGAGACAAATAAATATGCTCAGATGAGCTAATGAAAGTTTTTCCTCCGTCGCCTCCTTCTCCGGATTCAGCGCAAGAAACACCGCGCAGTTCAACAAATGTCATTAAAAATATACCATATTCTTGTACAACATGTCCCCAAGTAGGCCTACCTCTGAAGATGATTATTTTTTTTTACAGCAGATATGTTTTAAAGAGAGACAGAGAGAATGGATCCCACTGCTTTTCTTAGTTAGCGTAAAGGGAAAAACACGATGGCCAGATTTAAGGACAGTAACTTTAATTTAACGTTAAAACCTGAATAACTACGTTAGATCAGCAAAGTTAGTTGCCGTTAGTTTGGCTTTACTAACGAAAACATGAAGAAAATAGTTTGATGGATGGAAAACTAGTTAATTTATTGATAATTTACCAATGTTCTTTGTCTTCTTCAGTTGAAGGCATATTGTTGAGATGGGATGATGGATGATGGCATAAAAAAGTTTCGCGGGCTGTCGACATCAACACTCTTGCATTGCCTCGCGCGAGCATGGACGCCTGGCCAATCCTAGCGCTCCAATGCTACGGAGGGCGTGGCTTGCCAAGAAAAGCAGTGGCCAGTGGTCCATAATAGAGCGTAACAGTGACCGCCCCTTTTTAACAGCTCCGGTGCCGGAAGTAAATTTCCCATGCATTTATCTCGTCCACTTTTCGTATAATCCTTATAAAAAGAGTATTAAGCCTTTAACCAAGCCGATCGTTCGTTGTGGTAGTCATGACCATATTATGTTTGATTCGGGCATAAAAAGAATTTGGAAAACGGAAGAAAAGCCAAAGGTACTTTATTTTGTTGACCGAGTGAGGAACTACTCATCCCGAATCAAACATAATATGGTCACGACTACCATAACGAACGATTGGCTTGGTTCAAGTCTTAATACTCTTTTTATAAGGATTATACGAAAAGTGGACGAGATAAATGCATGGGAAATTTACTTCCGGCACCGGAGCTGTTAAAAAGGGGCGGTCACTGTTACGCTCTATAACGCGAGAGAGACGAGGGAGGGAGGACTTTACCTTTATACTTTCACTTTCTTTTTCCCCTCCAGTGGTGAGTTAGCCATACTGACGTAAAGGTTAATATGATTTCAAAAGAGCTTCATGAGTAAAAACCTGTACTTAATACTTCCATGATTATAATACTTCAGTCTCCCGTCAGGTTTTAGGTTTTAGGAATGGCGGGTTTGTTAGAAAAAATAAAAGACAGATACCCAGACGTAGCGAGACGACTGGAAGGTAAGGCCGGATTACTGTTTTAGGTAACGCTTTATATTAAGGTCCTTGTAATAACCATTAATTAATAGGTAATAAGGCCCTTGTAAGTCCTTACAAGATGCTTATTAACATTATTTTGTGTTTATAAGCATATATAAGCGTTAATAATGGCATTATAATACAGTTAATAGCAGGCTATAACACATTTATAAGCGCTTATAAGAAACCTAAGTTTGCAAATGCTTAACATTAATAAAAGCCTCATGAGTATCTTATAATTGTTCATAATAGCATTACAAACACCCATAACCCACCCATTATGTCTTTGCCATGCCTTTATTAATCTTCTTTTGTTTGCTTATTGATATTAAAATATACTTTATTGCTCGTCTATTATCAGTTAACTATGCACTTGTTAACAGTTAACTATGCTTTTTGCAGCTACAGGATTTAAAGCGAGAACAATGCCTTATTAAGTCTAATAAATATTTAATTATGTGTTAATTACTGGTTAATGATTTTCACAACCTCCACATCTAGAATGTGGTCAAGGCTGATATAATGGGAAGAAAAAAAAACGGAAGCTGCAAAAAGCATAGTTAACTGTTAACAAGTGCGTTAACTAACAATAACGGCATAATAAAGTATATTTTATTTTAGTAAAGCAAACAAAAAAAGATTCTTAAAGGCATAATAATGCATAATAAATGATTTATTAGCCTTAATAAGCCATTGTTCTCGCTTTAGATCCTGTAGCTGCAAAAAGCAGTTAACTGTTAACAAGTGCATAGTTAACTGATAATAGATGAGCAATAAAGTATATTTTAATATAAATAAGCAAACAAAAGAAGATTAATAAAGGCATGGCAAAGACGTAATGGGTGGGTTATGGGTGTTTGTAATGCTTTTATGAACAATTATAAGATACTCATGTGGCTTTAATTAATGTTCTTAAGCATTTGCAAACTGTTAACAAGTTTCTTATAAGCGCTTATAAATGTGTTATAGCCTGCTATTAACTGTATTATAATGCCATTATTAACACTTATATAGGCTTATAAACACACAATAATGTTAATAAGCATCTTGTAAGGACTTACAAGGGCCTTATTACCTATTAATTAATGGTTATTAAGGACCTTAATATAAAGCGTTACCCTGTTTTATACTGTTTGTCATTGCTTTAGTTTTATATATGTGCTTTTTTTATACATGTTTTTTTTAAGTATCGTCGATCGCGATTGCTAAGACTATGGTCAGTCCTATTAATAGTAGGCCTACGTATGTGACGCAGCAGGCCTCAACATCAACCGGGGATCAGCCAGACATACAGACTTACACTACATAATAATCATTCATAATCAATAATCAACTGCATGGTGTGTCTTCGTCCTCCTCGTATTGATCAGAGGCGGAGGTCCTCAGTGACCAGGAGCTGCGGGAGCTGCTTCCTGGTCCACAGGACATCATGCGGAGGAAGGCTGTCTATCAACTCATACACCAGCAGGTCAGCTAGCGGCTTCTTCTTCTTCTTCTTCTTCTTCTTCTTCTTCTTCTTCTTCTTCTTCTTCTTCTTCTTCTTCTTCTTCTCCTCAAACTAATGATAAGTGGTGTTGTAATAGCTGGACTAACAAACCTCACACACCTGCACTTTACCATCTTTCACATGCTGCTAGATACACCGTAACTTAGTCATATGATTATTTATAGATTTTATGGAGTTACATATCTTTCTATTGTCTTTTATATTACTGCTATGTACATACATATGTACAAGATGTTTTTTTTGCTGGGGTGTCTATATGATATTGTCTCACACTATTTCTCTTGTGTCTTTGTGTATTATATGTTTTATGTCGGCTGTGAGAACCAAGCGTGTAATAACTCCTAGGTACTAGTTACAAATGGCAAATAAAACATGAAACTAAAGTATTTGTATTTTGTTTTTTTCTAGAAGCCAATCGGGGAACTTTTGAACGACTTGAAAGCGTTTATCCCTCTAGAACCTTTGAATGGTGTGTATAAAACCTGAATAATGTCCGTCTAACTGGCGTTCACACTCCTTATAATGTCTACAGTGTATTGTTGTATTGCTATTGAGCAGCTCTCTCTCTATAGCTGCCCTGACAGACAATGGTGTCTTGATTGGCTACCTGACGACCATGAAGGACTTGTTAACCAAAGTTGAAAGAGTCAATACATTTTTGAATGCACATGTGTACCTGCTGGAGGAACACAGCAAGGCAGAGAAAGGTATCGTAATCTATGCTATCTATTGTGCAATATATAGATAAGATAACACAAAATGCATTATATTCTCCTGGCACATGTTGTGTTTCTTGTGAGATAGAACGCCATTGCCTTACTACTTCTCGTTCATGAATGTCCTTAAATAAAAGCCAGAAATCAAATAAATCATACGCCATAAACCATGTGCTTTGTTGATTCTACAGGTGCACATGCAGGAAGCAATGCACAACAAGGTAATATTTCACCTCCAAGACCAACAGGTATGTGTGGAATTATTCTTGTTTGTTTGATGACAATCGCATTACTTAAAAGTGCTGTAGATTTACGAGCCAGAGTCATTTGTTAGAAATGAGACACCTGTTCCCTGATTGGTTAAGGGAATCTGACTTGCTTCTCAATGGCGGATAAACTTTGGGAGGGAGGGAGAAAATTGTTGCTCTCTTCAACTGTCTAATCTTACATACATCAGCTTTACTAACTATTATTACTGTATGTCTCAACAACAACAAAATCCAACATATAATGCCCTCCACAGACTCCAGGTAAATTGAAGAGATTTATTCTGGAAATGTAAATATGAATCTAATCTGCTCATAAACTTTTCAGTGGCCATACATGAAGTATTCATTTATTTCAAGGACTATTATGTAGCCTTATTAAAACCGAAGGAAGGTATCGTCATGTATGTATTATGTAATGTGGAATGGATAACAATTTGATTGATTCTAGTAAACACAGGAGCAATAGGTATGTGTGGTGTTATTGCCCTGGAAATGGCCTTTTTTTTCATCACAATACATTGAATAAAACTTGAAAAATTGTGTTGAGGGTTTTCTTTCATTTGTGATTTCCAGGAGTTAACTTGTTGCCTTATTTATTTGTTCTCAGGAGAAGTGAAACCAGATGTAGGCCCCAGTCCAAGCTCTCCAGAGAGCAGTCAAGGTGATGACATTGACCATGTACCAGATATGGTCCCAGCACCTCAAACCAGCAGCATTGACCCAAAGAAGTCACCAAGAGCTCCTGATGCACAGCCTGTTACAGAGGTTCCCTCCTCTGTTGCCGCACAGCAGATGGGTAATATTAACTTACATAGTAATACTAATATTGCACTTCTAAATGCACATACACAAATATAATCCATCACAAGGACTGCCATCCACATGAAGTTTTGGCGTCCTTGAGATTTTGTTGCCACCACAGCATGTAATCGTTGACCTTACCAAAAAACTACAAATGCCCACTATTTTTTTAATCATCCAGGCCCCTTAATCAAAATGTATGAAATTGTTTTCTATTTCATTTGTACTGATTTAATTTCATGCTATTTTTTTCAGAACTCCCTACTGTAACATTCCTGTCTATTGTAAATGGCAACACCTTAGGCTGTGAAAATACCCTATTGGACCGTGTGAAGTCCCTGGGAAAAGCGACTCTGGTGCAGACAGAGGAGAGCAACGACCCCCAGCTCATCATTGTGTTCTGTCCAATCACGTCACGGATTAATTTAGACTTGGAGAGTGTCATGTATAAGTGCCCAGGTAATGGCCATGGTTTAATTTCCTTCAGACACATTGAAGTGCAGCATGCTCCCTAATGATTGGCAATCACTCACAGGATCAGTGTGATTTTATCATTATGTAATGCTTTTCCAGTCCACTGTAACTAAAAGATCCTCTCACCTCCTCCTCGTTGTAGCGTCATTGAGGCACAAACCTGTCATTTTGGTGATGATGCATCACACGCGCAACCCCAACGGAGGATTCATCCAAACGCCAGGGTCGATCTTCAAGAAATCATCGTGGAACATTGTGTTGGATGTCAACGTCTTCTACCACGACACCGTGTCTGGATTGTTGACCAGTGACATGAACAACCAGGCGGTGACTCAAATGCACGCCATGCTACTCAAACACTCTGAGAAAGCAGAAAGCATCTGCGAAAGTGTCAGTGACGGCGACATAAAGTCAGACATTCGCAGTCATAACAGCAGTGCTTCCGACTCTGGTACTGGTGGTTATGACGACGACCAACGGCCCAGCAGTATTAAGGGTAGTAGCAGTTTGATGGATGGTAATGACCAACGTGGTTACGGTGGTTGTGACTACCAGGGTGGTGGTGTGTTTACACGTTCCAGTAGTAACAGTTTGATGGGTGGTAATGACCAACGTGCTCATGGTGGTCAAGCCTATCAGGGTGGTGGTGTGGGTACACTTTATAGTAGTAGCAGTTTGATTCGGTCGCTCAAATGTCAATTTTTTTCATTTAAAGGTCAAAGTTTTTAATTTAAAGTTGTTGTAGGTAAGATTCAAGAGTTTTAAAGGGAACAGGCAGAAGAGAACAAGATCTTTAAACTGAACAGCCAAAAAAACGTCTCGCTCTCTGCTCCCACCCTCCCTTAATTTCTCCGCCATTGAGAAGTGTTGTATTTCACGCACCTGTGATTGACAACCAAGATGGATTCCCTAAACTAATCACGGAGTTCGGTCAGCAATGCGCTGGGTCTAAAAAATAAATCAGCCATACAGAGGCAGGAGCAGTAATTTTTCATTTAAGTACTGTTGGTAACAAAGACTAGCATTTTGAAGGCTTTCTTTCATTTGTGATTTCCAGGAGTTAACTTGTTGCCTTATTTATTTGTTCTCAGGAGAAGTGAAGCCAGATGTAGGCCCCAGTCCAAGCTCTCCAGAGAGCAGTCAAGGTGATGACATTGACCATGTACCAGATATGGTCCCAGCACCTCAAACCAGCAGCATTGACCCAAAGAAGTCACCAAGAGCTCCTGATGCACAGCCTGTTACAGAGGTTCCCTCCTCTGTTGCCGCACAGCAGATGGGTAATATTAACTTACATAATAATACTAATATTGCACTTATAATCTAAACGCACATACACAAATTGAGCCATCACAAGGACTACCATCCACATGAAGCTTTTTGTTGCCACCATCGTTGACGGACTGACTTTACCAAAAAACTCCAAATGCCCACTATTTTAAGCATCCAGGCCCCTTAATCAAAATGTATCTAGAAATTGTTTTCTATTTCATTTGTACTGTTTTAATTTCACGATATTTTTTTCAGAACTCCCTACTGTAAAATTCCTGTCTATTGTAAACGGCAACACATTAGGCTGTGAACATACCCTATTGGACCGTGTGAAGTCCCTGGGAAAAGTGACTCTGGTGCAGACAGAGGAGAACAATGACCCCCAGCTCATCATTGGGTTCTGTCCAATCATGTCATGGATTGATTCAGACTTGGAGAGTGTCATGTGTATGGTCCCAGGTAATAGCCATGGTTTAATTTCCTTCAGACACATTGAAGTGCAGCATGCTCCCTAATGATTGGCAATCACTCACAGGATCAGTGTGATTTTATCATTATGTAATGCTTTTCCAGTCCACTGTAACTAAAAGATCCTCTCACCTCCTCCTCGTTGTAGCGTCATTGAAAGACAAACCTGTCATTTTGGTGATGATGCATCACACGCGCTACCCCAACGAAGGAGTCATCCAAACGCTAGTGCCGATCTTCAAGAAATCATCGTGGAACATTGTGTTGGATGTCAACGTCTTCTACCACGACTCCGTGCCTGGATTGCTGACCAGTGACATGAACAACCAGGCGGTCACTCAAATGCACGCCATGCTACTCAAACAATCTGAGAAAGCAGAAAGCATCTGCGAAAGCGTCAGTGACGGCAACATAAAGTCAGACATTCGCAGTCGTAACAGCAGTCCTTCCGACTCTGGTACTGGTGGTTATGACGACGACCAACGGCCCAGCAGTATTGAGGGTAGTAGCAGTTTGAGGGGTGGTAATGACCAGCGTGCTCATGGTGGTCATGACTACCAGGGTGGTGGTGTGGGTACACGTTCCGGTAGTAGCAGTTTGATGGGTGGTAATGGCCAACGTGCTCATGGTGGTCATGACTACCAGGGTGGTCGTGTGGGTACACGTTCTGGTGTGGGTGGTAATGACCAACGTGCTCATGGTGGTCATGACTACCAGGGTGGTGGTGTGGGTACACTTTCCGGTGTGGGTGGTAATGACCAACGTGCTCATGGTGGTCAAGCCTACCAGGGTGGTGGTGTGGGTACACGTTCCAGTAGTTCCAGTTTGATGGGTGGTAATGACCAACGTGCTCATGGTGGTCATGACTACCAGGGTGGTCGTGTGGGTACACGTTCTGGTGTGGGTGGTAATGACCAACGTGCTCATGGTGGTCAAGCCTACCAGGGTCGTGGTGTGGGTACACGTTCCGGTGTGGGTGGTAATGACCAACGTGCTCATGGTGGTAATAATGCTGGTAATGCTGATAAAGAAACCAAGGCTAGTGTCAAGAAAGATTGGCTTCAGTTTCTGAAGCTGTGGTAACAGATAAGCACTCGGACAGAAATCGTTGAATCCATGTGCTACCATTGGTAGTGAAGTTATGTGGCTTTTGTTTCCACAATCAGGCATATCTTTGTTGATGCAAAACAATGGTCATCGGTTCATGAAGGGAAAAGTAGGTTAACATATTTCATTATAGAAATCAATTGTGGGTACATGTTCCAGTAGTAACAGTTTGATGAGTGGTAATGACCAACCTGCTTATGGTGGTCTTGACTTCCAGGGTGGTGGTGTGGGTACACATTCCGGTGTGGGTGGTAATGACCAACGTGCTTATGGTGGTCTTGACTTCCAGGGTGGTGGTGTGGGTACACATACCAGTAGTAACAGTTTGATGGGTGGTAATGACCAACGTGGTCATGGTGGTAATAATGCTGG
Organism: Merluccius polli; assembly: GCA_030340625.1. Classification (NCBI taxonomy): domain Eukaryota; kingdom Metazoa; phylum Chordata; class Actinopteri; order Gadiformes; family Merlucciidae; genus Merluccius; species Merluccius polli. Next base: position 19,543 of record JAOPHQ010004062.1, read on the forward strand.
TAATGCTGATAAAGAAACCAAGGCTAGTGTCAAGAAAGGTTGGCTTCAGTTTCTGAAGCCGTGGTAACAGATAAGCACTCGGACAGAAGTCGTTGAATCCATGTGCTGCCATTGGTAGTGAAGTTATTTGTGTTTTTTTCACAATCAGGCATATTTTTTTTGAGGTGCGAAACAATGGGCATCGGTTTATGAAGGGAAAAGTAGGTTAACATATTTCATTATAGAAATCAATTGTATAAACTTTATTTACAAATCGTAGGCTATCTATTTAATGATTATATTATTACAATAAACTAGGCCTACTGTTAAATAATAAGTGCTCGATATATATAATTATTTTAGCTTTCTTTTTCGGAATACAAACAGTAGGCTAATGCCCATCACCATGTTGCATTCTTTCAAGTTAAATCATTCAAAATATTTTAGTATTCACATAAAACCAATGTACTGCAAACAATGTATAAATATGACAAAGCCTTAAAGATTAACCATGCTCAATTCATACTCAATATGCATGCATTGCTAAATAGGCAGATTTTAAAAATGTCATTAAAAAATATACCATATTCTTGTACAACATGTCCCCAAGTACCTCTGAAGATGATAATTTTCAAGGTTTTTTACAGCAGATATGTTTTAATAATTCGGTGCTAAGTCATACCAGAGAATCTGGTCATACGTTGTAGTTGGCGTGACCGCAGTCATATGCATTGTGGGAAAACAGTGTGAGGGGCAGATTCCCCATCACCTACTGCTAGTCAGGCTGAGAGGGGATGTTAATACTATATAAGCAGCCACTTGAAAGAGGAGTGAAATTTAAATACTTAGGAATGTGGTTAGATAGTAAACTTACATGGAAACATCACATAGATTACATGGAAACAAAATGCAAAAAGGTGTTAAATGTAATGAGGATGGTCTCTGGTCTTTGCTGGGGAGCAGATAGACAGTCTATGTTGAATATTTACAAAGCCCTGATAAGATCTACTATTGACTATGGTTGTGTAGTATATAGCTCTGCTTGTAAAACATCTCTCCTGAAGTTTGAGAGAATACAATGTAAGGCCTGAGAATAGCTTTAGGAGCTATGAAAACAACTCCTACAAGTGCTCTGCTGGTGGAATCAGAGGAAACTCCACTCAGTTTAAGGTATAGGAAACTTTCCTTAACATATTGGGTTAGACTGCAGGGAAGTGTTAACAATCCAGCAACATCAGTGCTACAAGATTGCTGGGAGTATCTCAAGAAATCAAAGGGATTTGGATGGACCATTGATGACGCTGCAGATCAGTATGGACTAAAAGATCTAAAGTTCAGCTCTGCGTTAGCTATGAGTAGTGTTCCTCCATGGATTCTTCCTGTTCCTGAAGTAAATATAGATCTACTTGAAGAAAAGAAAGATCATCCAGATCAGCAAAGCTTTGCAATTAGGGATGTCCGATATTATCGGCCCACCGATATTATCGGCCGATATTGGCATAAAAAATCAATATCGGAAAATATCGGTATCGGTTAAAAAACCGATACCGAAATCGATTTTGAAATAATTTCAGACATCTGTTATGTTTCAAGTGAGGACGTGGTTTGATGACATCATCAAACGCGCCACGCCGTCTCAATAACAAGCCTGGGCATGTGCGGCCGTGTAGCGGGACGCTAGTTGTAGCAGTGGTTATGTCGGTGGTTTGGAATTATTTCAAAGTTTCTACGTTGAATAGTAAAATAGGGGTCAGCGCAACATACTAACGCATTCTGCGAAACAGGTCTCATCACAACCGGTTCAGGTCCGCTGTACCGCGCTCACATTATTTTATTTATTAATCGGCACTTCCAGACCGTCGCCGGGGCTTCAGAGTAATGTGTCCGAGGAGAGCAGCCCTCTCCCGGACACACACGCTAGCTTTTACCACTGTTTCTTTTTTAAAATTGTACTAATTAGTCCACACTTCCAGACCGTCACCGGGGCTTCAGAGTAATATGTCCGAGGAGAGCAGCCCTCTCCCGGACACACGCGCTAGCTTTTACCGCTGTTTATTTTTATTTTTTTAAATCCGCACTTCCAGACCGTCACCGGGGCTTCAGAGTAATATGTCCGAGGAGAGGAGCCCTCTCCCAGACACACACGCTAGCTTTAACCGCTGTTTTGTTTTTATTTATTCTTCCACACTTCCGCTCGGCATAAAGCCTATTGCAATGAGTGTAAAGCGGAGGTTTCACGTGGCCGCATATATCGGTATCGGTTGATATCGGTATCGGAAATTAAGAGTTGAATAATATCGGTTATCGGTAAAAAAGCCAATATCGGACATCCCTATTTGCAATAGTTTGTAAAAAAATATTTGAGGTCATCATATCATGGATACATACAAATATACACAGATGGATCAAAAGATATACAAAATGGCCATTGTGGCATAGGAATATACTGTATATTCCAGAATTCGACCAAACATATGGATACAGATTGAGCAATTTCTTATCAGTATACTCAGTTGAAATGACTGGAATAATAACTGCTTTGAGATGGATAGAGGAAGTTAAACCCCTTAAGTCAGTCATATGTACTGATTCAATGGCAGTCTTACAAAGCCTTTTATCAGGAAATTCAAGAGAAGACCTGGTTATAGAAATGAGACACCTCTTAGCACATCTTAGAAATCTTGGAATTGCAGTCCAGTTTTGTTGGGTTCCAGCACATATTGGGATCAAAGGCAATGAAGTAGCTGACAAAATATCCAAAAAAGCACTTAAACAAGATCACATAGTAATCCATATTCCATTGGGGAAAGGGGAAGCTAAAGCGATAATTAAAGTGGAAACTATGAAAAGATGGCAGGAAGAATGGGAGGCTGATTTCAATGGGAGACATTTTTTCAAAGTTCAGAGTCATGTTGGGGGGAAAAGAGTCTCAGCGACACACCCGCTGAGGAACAGACTCTAGTTATTGGCTCTTCTATAGTCAGAAACGTGAAGTTAGCGAAGCCAGCAGCCATAGTTAAATGCATCCCTGGGGCCAGAGCGGGCGATGTTGAATCCTATTTAAAACTGCTGACTAAAGACAAACGTAAATATCATAAGATTGTTATTCACGTCGGCGGTAATGACACCCGATTACGCCAATTGGAGGTCACTAAAATTAATGTGGAGTCGGTGTGTAGATACGCCAAAACAATGTCGGACACCGTAGTTTTCTCTGGACCCCTGCCCAATGTGACCAGTGACGTCATGTATAGCCGCATGGCGTCCTTCCACCGCTGGCTGTCCAGGTGGTGTCCAGCAAACCATGTGGGCTTCATAGATAATTGGCAGCCTTTTTGGGGAAAACATGGTTTGATTAGGAGCGACGGCATCCATCCCACGTTGGATGGAGCGGCTCTCTTATCCAGGAATATGATGCAGTTTATTTCTAAAACCTGACAGTCCAGAGTCGGGACCAGGAAGCAGAGTTGCTGTCTTTACACCGGGGACGTCTGCGTCGCGTTACGGCTGCGTCGCGTTATGACTGCGTCCTCTGCCCTGCGTCAATTTACACCGGACGCGTTACGGCAGCGTAGCGTTGCCTTGCGAGCCAGCCGTATTCACGCGAGATCCCGAACGTACACGAGACCGCGAGATCCCGCGATAAACTGTGTGTATAAAGGAAAGGACAACAACAAACAGCTTACTTTGCTTCTCCGACGTTGAAAAAAGGATGATTTATTTCGTAAATTATTTTATGTTGCTCCACTTCGACAACCAGTCTCTCGTCGTCCATGTTGCCGACCGTCTGAGAACCTTTGATTGATTGACTGCTGACCCTGGTACCACCGGTCATGAAGTAATGTTGATGTGAAGTTGTGATAAGCTACATGAGCTGAGTATTGTATTTTATTTAGAAAATTGACTGGATGCTCCATGGCTTTTACTATTTCACTTCCTGCCCGGTCGGTCTGCTCTTTTCTGAATCGACGCGTTTCAGCAGCGTCTGGCATCAAAAATAGAACGCTGCGTAAAGATAGCGTTGCTGCTGCGTCGCGACCAGAGGCGTCTCTAGGATTTTGACACATCCGGGGCTTAGCCCAGAAGAGTTAAGCTGATGCGCGCGCCGAAATTTTTAGACATAGAGACATTCATAGAGACATTTGTGACATCCCAAAGACACCTAAATAGCTTGCTGCCTGCTGCCTGACACTGCTGTTTTGGGTGAATGACGTGCGACCTGGGGGTGTTAACCACTTGTGCGCCAAAGCCAAAGAAGTGGCTTTAAAAAAAACTGTTTTATCGAAGCATCAACATAAGATGACCAGTTTAACCGTAACAAAAAAAAAACAAAAAAAAAATTTAAATTAATATTCGGGGCTAATTAAAAAACATCCGGGGCTTTAGCCCCGAATGTTTTAGCCTAGGGACGCCACTGGTCGCGACGCTCCTGGGACGCAGCTGAGACGTTCCGCAGCGCGCCCGGTGTAAATGCTCTCATTGACTAGAGTGGCAGCGATCAGCAGACGTCCCCGGTGTAAATGAGCCTCATACACCGGGGACGTCTGCGTCGCGTTACGGCTGCGTCGCGTTCGACGCTGCTGATCGCTGCCACTCTAGTCAATGAGAGCATTTACACCGGGCGCGCTGCAGAACGTCTCAGCTGCGACCCAGGAGCGTCGCGACGCAGCAGCAACGCTATCTTTAACGCCTCTTGCCCACTGGATGCGTTCGTCAACGCATCCCATTGACTTTGAATGGGGCTGAGCCGCAATGCATTGTGGCTCCGTCAGTCAAGTCGGCTCCGTTCGTTGCGTTGAAAAGTTGAGAAAATTTTATCTTTTCTGGCCACGACGGATCCGTCAGCCAATCAGATCACATTATGCAAATATATGTCCTGTGACGCTACTTGGACTCTGCCCAATGAAATCACCTTGGTGGTACAACCCGGGAAAGCACATCTGTTATGTCAGACGGCCGGCAGCGGGAACATTTAAACCTTATTAAAAATGGAGGACAAGTTGATAGTGGCGGTGGAAAAGCACTCTTCTTACTACGACGGGATCCATCTTGCAATAGAAAAGAGCAATAACAAATTGCAGGAAGAGCGCGGCTTTGTTGTTGTAAGCGGGAAGCGATTTGATTGGCTGCTGGCTGCGTCTGGCTCCGTCGGCAAATTCCACGCCCCCCTCCGTCAGACACGCCTTCCGTCTTCCGTTGACGGTTGAATGCAGTGGGTAACAGGCGTAAGGCCGCGGTATACTCGCCGTTCCCAAGCTGTGTGCATTGTGATGTCAAAATGACGTAGATCTCGCCGGCGCGACAGGATTTTGGCCCGTTCGCGCCGTGTCGCGCACCTCTCTTTTTTTTTCAGCGGCGCGCGACAAAGCGGAAACAAACACGGACGAGTTCGAAGGCACATTTTAATGCGCCTTATTGCTAAGGCTTCTTTCTTTATATGTTCTGTTTTATTGTGTGGTGTGTATTCTTTCGCTAATAAACCGTGGTTTTACGTAAGTGCTGTCTACTGTTGTTGTGGTCAAAGACGAGTGGAATTACGTGGCTGAAAAACGTTAGGTTACTCTCGTAACCCCGGTTCTCTGATAACGTAGTGAGGTATCTCAGCCTATAGGAGAGCGCTCTCAGCGGTCGATTACGGAAGCACCAATGACACCACGTCTGTCAGAAGACAGACCAATGACAGCAGTGACAGGAGAGCCCGCCTCTCCCCCTATAAAACACTGCGGTCACTGAAACCGGCATTCTCAAGCGTGCGTCTTCCCTGCGTAAAGCAAGGAGGGGAGTGTGCTGAGATACCTCACTACGTTATCAGAGAACCGGGGTTACGAGAGTAACCTAACATTCTCTTTCAAACTACGTTCGGTATCTCAGCCTATAGGAGATATATACAACTCCCGAATTGCACCAAGCTCTCCGAAGCCGATCTTCCAACAGTTAATAAAAACAAACGAGGTGTAGGTTAGACAGCACCCACACGAAGGACAGAATGAGCCAGTGAGGGTGCCGTCACATCCAGTCTGTAAAACCTAGCAAAAGTATGGGGCGAGGCCCAATCTGCAGCTTTACAAACCTCCTCAATAGAGACTCCTTTAAACAGAGCCCATGAGGTGGCCATGCCCCGAGTAGAATGAGCTCTCAAAGCACTCGGGGGCTGTAAACCCTTATGTATATATGCTAATCCGATAGCATCAACTATCCAGTGAGACAACCGCGGCCGCGAAATGGGTTTCCCCCTGTGGGATAAAGCCCAGGATACAAACAGCTGGTCAGCTCCCCGGAAACTCCTTGATCTCCTGGGTGAGGATGGAAGATTTCTCCGTTCGCTTGGGACAGAAGGTCCCTGCGTAACGGGAGCGGCCAGGGCTGCGCTGAAAGCAACTGGACTATCTCCGCTAGCCAATGTTTCCCTGGCCAGCGGGGGGCTATCAAGATGATGGATAGACGCTGTCCCCTCACTCTCTCCAGAGTGGGAGATATCAGACTGAGAGGGGGAAACGCGTAAAGCAGCGCGTTTGGCCACGGGTGAGCCAGCGCATCCACACCCAGAGGTGCATCGTCGCGCACCAGGGAAAAGAACAGAGGACACTGTGCGTTTGTCCGCGATGCGAAGAGATCTACGGACGCCCGGCCGTATCTCTCCCATACCTGTCCCACTACCTGGCGGTTGAGGACCCATTCGCCGTAAACAGGATTTCCTCTTGACAGGAGATCCGCTCCCGCGTTCAGTCTGCCCGGGACGTGCGTCGCGCGCAGAGACGGAAAATGCGCGCTGCTCCACATTATCATGCTGTGAGCCAGTTTGTGCAGCCGCAGGGAGCGCGTCCCACCCTGGCAGTTTATGTAAGCCACCGTCGTGTTGTTGTCGCTCCTCACTAAGACATGAGAGCCCTGGAGAAAAGGCAGGAAATGCTTCAGAGCTAGAAACACCGCCATTAACTCCAAGTAATTTATGTGCGCGCAGCGGAGCCGTAATGGCCACGTCCCATTCACTGATCTGCCCTCGTGAACAGCTCCCCAGCCGGTTAGGCTGGAGTCTGACGTTACCACCTTCCTCTGTGACACAGATCCGAGCGGAGCTCCTTGACTGAGGAGTGCCGAATCTCGCCACTGGCTGAGAGCAGTGAGGCAGGCCGCCGTCACCATAACGGGGCGAAGACGGTGACGTCGGGGGCACAGACGTAGCGTGGCCACCCACCGCTGAAAATCCCTCATTCTCAGCAGTCCGAGCGGGACCACAGCCAGGAGTGAGGCCATCAAGCCCAGTAGACTGAGACATGTTTTGAATGCGACCGTGCGTCCCTCGCTGAAGAGGGAGAGGCACGCTGCGTTGGCTTCAGGCAACTTTTCGTATAGTTTATTCTGAAACCCAAATCTGTGAGATGAGTCAAGAGGCTGGCCGAGCCTTGCGCCGACAGAGCTTCTGAGTGTGAACAAAGAAGATAATCGTCTATATACGAATGAATCCTCAGACCTGAATCCCGCAGCAGGTTCAGAGCTGCCTCCACACACTTCGTAAACACTCTTGGAGCCAGAGAAAGTCCGAATGGGAGTACCATGTATTCGTAGGCTATGCCCTGGTAGGCGAACCTGAGAAATTTCCTGTGTGCAGGATAAATATGAATGTGAAAGTACGCGTCCTGGAGATCGATTGAAGTGAACCAATCGGCTGGGCGTATGGCTCGAGACAGCACCGTGAGGGTGAGCATCCTGAACCTGCATTTCCTGAGATAGCCGTTCAGTCGACACCTATTGCTCCCTTGCTCAGCAGAGAGGAGATTTCCCCCTCCAAAACCTGAGCCGAATCCCCACTCGCAACCGAATCCAACACGCCGTTGAATGTGGGTGGTTGAGAGGCAAACTGCAGTCTGTAACCCCTGAGAACTGTCTTCAGCACCCAGGGGTGGACAGCCGCCGCCCGCCACCTCTCTGCCCGGCTGGAGAGCGGAGCAACAGCGCCCTCTACTGGAGGAGAGGGCAGCCGTAACGGCGGCGGGACGAGCCCTGATGAGGGGCCCTGATTCAGGTTTGCATCTTGTTTTTTGTTTTTAGCTGTGCCCTCGGCGATGAGCCTGGCTGCAACAGCTGAGTTTTTATATGCTTTATTTGTGGGGGGAACATGTGTTGTGCACTGCGGTGAAACTGTGCTTGTTGGCCACACGGGAACAGAGAAAAAACCCCGCCTTCCAGGCCTGAACTGGGCTGGAGGGGGGGTGAAACTGCGAGCACTGGGGGAACATGTGCCCGGGAAGCGAAGCGGCTGCGGGTCGGGGAAACAGAACGAGCCGCCGCGCAGCGCGCTTCGGGACAGACGAGACCATCGTGCCCTCTCCGTCGCTTCGCGAGCGGAGGAAGGGACGGTGAGTCTGTCCGGGGGGGGAAATGAACAGGGACCTCGTGGTGCTGAAACGAAATCCCCCCCTTGTGATGAGGCGATCCGCTAGGTGGCCCGCCTCTTCTTCCCTTCAGGAGGGTGGGGAGGGCGGTTTTTCGCAGCAGCCGCGGCGAAAGACTGCCTGCCCCACGGTTTGGACCGGGGGTTCCTACCCTCGGGATTGTCAGCCCTAACCTCGGACTTGACGTACCGAGTGTCAGGTTGACGGCCTCTGGCAGTCGCAGCGAAGCTCTGGCGAGGAGGCTGCGGCGGGCGAGGAGCGGGTTTGCGGGGAAGGCAGAGGTTAAACGCCTCACCTTCCTTCTTCCTGACGTCACATGCCTGCTTCATGGTATCGATGGCGGGACCAAACAGGCCCTTGGAAGGGTCAAACTGCGCGTCCATGATGTCTTGCTTCTCCCTGTCCGCCAGACCAGACAGGTTCAACCACAGCGACCGCTCACCTGCCACCTACCCTCCGCAACCCTGGACAGCTCCCCGAGAGCTGCGGAGGATGAGATCCGCCGTGACGCAGATCTCTTCCCACACCACCGGGTTGGGAGAGCCAGAGTCCAGCTGCTGGCCCATGTCGACCAGCAGCTCAGCGTGATAGGCAGAAAGGAGGGTGACGACGTTGAGGGCCCTAACCGCCTGGGCTGAGGATCTATAGATCTTCTGATATATGGAGGCGGTGAGCCTGTCCATTTTACCGGGAAGCGAGAGGCCGGACGCTGGCATGGCCGCGCGGAGGTCGGGGTGAAGGTGTGAGGCGACAGACGACTCCACCGGCGGGGGGTTGGAGAGCCCCAGCTCCTCCATGCCCTGGATATCCAGACCCGAAAAACCCTTGACGAGCACCCTGTGTCTCAGGGGTTTATCCCAGTAGCGCTTAACCTCTCTGAGACAGGCTGGGACCACGGGCATGAGCTGTTTGGCAACAGTCATGGAGGTGGGGAGGACTTTGCCGTCGTACAGGTCCCTTTCGGGGCCCTGACCGGCCTGGGGAGCTGGCCACTCGAGGCCCAGCCTGGTAGCAGCCCGCCTGCAAACGTCATGCAACTTGACGTCCGGAGAGAGGGTCGGGGCGATCCCGCTCTGGGAGCTGGTAGCGGATGGGCACGGGAGGATGGCGTCGTCGTCCTCCTCCTCCGGGTCCTCAGCGAGGATGTCCGAGCCGACGTCGTCATCTTCACCAACCATGCCGCCCAGGTGAACGTCCTCGTCGAGCTGGGTGAGCAGCGGCGGGAAGTCAGACGCGTCCATAATGTCCCCCCAGTCGCGAGATGGAGGCTTCGCCGGCTCCGCATCTCCCGAAAAGGGGGCAGAAAACGGGGGATCCGCGTTGGGGGCGACAGCCACACGCAGCCTCCTCTCCCGCGTCTTGAGCGACATGCGGGAGCAGGTGGCGCACGAGTCGGGGTTAGCGACCGCAAGCTTTGCGTGGCTGACGCCCATGCACACGATGCAGAGAGGGTGACCGTCTCTGCCCGATATATAAGAGCCGCACGCCGCCGGACAAGAGCGGGAAGGTGCCTCTTTGCTTTTCCCGCTGCTAGCATCCTTGGGGTCCTGGCTTACCGAGGGGGAGGCCATGTCTAGGGCGAACCCGGGTTATAGGAGGAGTGCGAGCGGGGTGGAAAACCTGCAGGGGTGAGCTGCAAGCTAACGGGAATGTGCTCGCCTTAACGCGTTAGCGCAATCCCGGGAAGAGGTAGGCTAGGAGTGGTGAGCTGCTAGCTAGCCTCTTCGACGCTGACCACGATGCCCGTCGACAGGAGTAACCCTGCGGAACAGGCGGGAAGGTCCGCCGTAACGCGAGAACCGACCTGGGCCAGACGATAACCTAGTCGTCGGGAGAGCCGCAGTCCCGCACCCGGCAACGGCTACCTACACGGTCCGTTTAGTGGGCAATTAGCGGGATATGGATCCTAACGAGCTGAGGAAAGCTCCAATTAAGTAATCGCGGGGAAGAAAGCGAGAATGCCGGTTTCAGTGACCGCATTGTTTTATAGGGGGAGAGGCAGGCTCTCCTGTCACTGCTGTCATTGGTCTGTCTTCTGACAGACGTGGTGTCATTGGTGCTTCCATAATCGACCGCTGAGAGCGCTCTCCTATAGGCTGAGATACCGAACGTAGTTTGAAAGAGAACTATCTCAAAGCGGCATTAAGTTATAAAATAAAAGTATATAAGATAATCACTAAGTTATTAAGATGGATGCTTACAAACACTATTCATATGAGAACTGCTGCCATACGCTGGACTGTTGATGGCTGACCAGGTGTGGCAGTGATGTAGAATAATAGCAATGTAAAGTAATGGACATAATGCTGTATAGTGAGAGACATCCCGGTGAACTATTCTAGACACAGGGGTGCCAGTATTAGCATATCTCTTCTTCTACTGCGTAGAAATAGCAAAGTCGGTCGCCTTTCCTCAGTGGCGCCACCTCTGTTCAGGAGAAGACTGCAACTACTGTCGCGGCCACCAGCGCGAGTATAAATAGTTACCGTGCTCCCGTGACGTCACATTGTCGCGCGACAGCTTGGGAACGGCGAGTATACCGCGGCCTTTACGCAGCGTTCTATTTTTTACGCGAGACGCTGCTGAAACGCGTCAATTCAGAAAAGAGAAGACCGACCGGGCAGGAAGTGAAATAGTAAAAGCCATGGAGCATCCGGTCAATTTTCAAAATAAAACACAATACTCAACTCATGTAGCTTATCACAACGAACTTCACATCAACATTATGTCATGACCGGTGGTACCAGGGTCAGCAGTCAATCAATCAAAGGTTCTCAGAGGGTCGGCAACATGGACGACGAGAGACTGATTGTCGAAGTGGAGCAACATAAACTAATTTACGAAATAAATCATCCTTTTTTCAACGTTGGAGAAGCAATGTAAGCAGTTTGTTGTTGTCCTTTCCTTTATACACACAGTTTATCGCGGGATCTCGCGGCCTCGTGTACGTTCAGGATTATCGCGTGATCTCGTGATCTCGCGTGAATACGGCTGGCTCGCAAGGCAACGCTACGCTGCCGTAACGCGTCCGGTGTAAATTGACGCAGGGCAGAGGACGCAGCCATAACGCGACGCAGCCGTAACGCGACGCAGACGTCCCCGGTGTAAATCCGGTGTCGCCTTTACACACTTCTCTGCGCTTCCTCTAGTACAGTCACCCACCCACAACCCCATAGAGACTGTGTCTGTCCCCCGACCGCCTACATTATTTAAAGAAATAAAAACAAGGAGATAACCATGAAAACCTAATAAAAATTAAAACCAACTCCTCAGTAGCACAAAATAAAATAATTAAATGTGGACTGTTAAATATCAGGTCTCTGTCATCCAAAGCTGTTTTAGTGAATGAATTAATGTCAGATTATGATATTGATTTGCTTTGTCTTACTGAGACCTGGTTGTCCCATGAGGATTATGTTAGCCTAAATGAATCCACCCCCCCCCCAGTCATATTAATACTCACATTCCCCGAGGCACAGGCCGAGGAGGTGGAGTAGCAGCTATATATGATTCGAGGGTTTTAATGGACCCTAAACCAAAACTAAATTATAATTCATTTGAAAGCATTGTTCTTAGTCTTTCTCACCCAAACTGGAAAACACTGCAGCCAGTCCTATTTGTTATAGTGTACCGCACTCCTGGACCGTACTCTGATTTTATATCTGAATTCTCAGAGTTTCTATCAAGTTTAGTTCTTAAATCAGATAAAGTAATTATTGTAGGTGATTTTAATGTCCATGTGGATGTTACAAATGACAGCCTTAGTAATGCATTTACCTCATTAATAGACTCAATTGGCTTCTGTCAGAGTGTAAATAAACCACCCAATTGTTTTAATCACACTCTTGACCTTGTTCTATCATATGGCATGGACATTGAACATTTAATAGTTTTTCCACATAATCCCCTCCTATCTGACCATTATTTAATAACTTTTGAATTTCTATTATTAGACTATAAGCCATTAAGCAAAACTTCCTACAGCAGATGGCTATCTGACAGTGCTAGCTAAGTTTAAGGAGGAGATTCCATCAGTGTTTAATTCAATGCCATATCTGAATATAACAGAGTCCTATATTAACTTTAGTCACTCCCAAATTGATAATCTTGTTAATAGTGCTGCAGGCTCTCTACAATCAACATTAGATTCTATCGCTCCTAGAAAACAGAAAATAATAAAACATAGGAAACTAGCACCATGGTACAACCAACAAACTCGTCAATTAAAACAAGAAACAAGGAAATCAGAAAGGAAATGGCGCGCTTCCAATTTATTAGAAAATCGCTTAATTTGGCAAAATAATCTTAAAATAAGAAAATAAGAACAACCCTAGGTTCCTCTTACTGTGTGTTCACACCGCACTTTGTCCCATTTCGCCTATTCGCGCGAATAGGCGAATGTTGCCGCGCGACAAATCATAATCTGTCGCTGTGCATTTTTGTGTGCATTCGCGGGGCGAATTATTCGCGGGGCGAATTTTTTTTTTGCCTGGCAACAGTCCTTCATGCCAATTCAGTCTCTCATCAACCATGGCCGAGATAACCACCATTGCGTGTCTGTATCTGTTGTGGAAGAGGGAGAGACGTCGGAATGCCCGTCGTTTATGGGTTCATCATATAAATCGGAGCCGTACAGAGCTCGGTGAATTTCACCGTCTTCTCCAGGAGCTCCGTCTGGACGACGACCGCTTCCAGCGGTATTTGAGGACGACTCCGGCCCAGTTTGATGACCTGCTAGCTAGGATCGGTGCTAGGATTTCACGGTTGGACACCAACTACAGGCGCTCCATCTCGGCTTCGGAGCGCCTGTCCATCTGTCTCCGGTGAGTGCTAGTTTCATAAAGTTGTGTGTCGAAATCGAACATAAACATAAACATTTTCCATGGTAGACAGCGCCATTTAGTGGACGTAGCAGATTACATATTCCGATGATTGATTGATTATCCTCTGCCGACAATAGTATAGTATGTAGTCAAATACAATAAATAGATCAATTATGTTGATGAAATATTACTCTTTGTAAATGTGGCTTTTTTTTTATAAATAGACGTGGCAAAATGATTGTAAATGTATGATTGTTACACCTATAGTATCTTCACTACAACATTTCATTTCAATTATTATTATTTTTTTTATTCTGCAGATACCTAGCCACTGGGGACTCCTACAGGACCATCGCCAACAGCTTCCGTGTTGGGGTCTCCACTGTCTCCGGCATCATCCCTGATGTTGCCACTGCCATCTGGGACTGTCTGGTGGAGGAGTTCATGGCTGTGCCCACAACAGATGGGTGGAGGTCCATTGCAGGGAGGTTTGAGGAGCGGTGGAATTTCCCTCTTTGTTGTGGAGCATTGGATGGCAAGCATGTGGTCGTCAAAGCCCCTGCTCACTCTGGATCCCAGTTCTTCAACTACAAGGGAACTTTCTCTCTGGTTCTCTTGGCAGTTGTAGATGCGGAATATTGTTTCCGGGTGATAGATGTCGGGGGCTACGGAAGAACCAGCGATGGTGGGATTCTGGCCAACTCTGCTTTTGGTGCAGCGCTTCAGTCTGGCACCCTCCAACTGCCTGCTGACCTGCCACTACCAGGAGCTGACCACCGAGGACCACAGCCACACGTCTTTGTGGCTGATGAGGCCTTTCCACTCCGGAAAAACCTCATGAGGCCATTCCCTGGTCGCAACCTGCCAAGAGAGCGCCGGGTGTTCAACTACCGTCTGTCCCGGGCTCGGCTGGTTGTGGAGAATGCCTTTGGGATCCTTTCTTCCCAGTGGAGGGTCTACAGGCGTGCCTTCGAGGTCAACGTAGACGTTGCGGAGAAGTGTGTGAAGGCTACCTGTGTTCTCCACAACTTCCTGCGGAGGACAACCCCCCCAAGTGCATTGAGGGGGAACATCCCAGTTGGTGAGGAGGACCCACTGCCAGGTCTGGGAAGAGTTGCTGCCAACAACTCAGTGAGGGAAGCCATCAGGATTCGGGAGGCCTTCACATCCTTCTTCTCCGCAGAGGGAACCGTCCCATGGCAGGACAACGTGTAGCGCACCAGCACACCCAAAACGGCTCTTTTAAGAGCCACCCACAGATTACTATTGAGCCTACTTCCTGCAATTACTATATTCACTGTGTCACTCTTCTGAATTACATTATTAATTAAATTTGTTAATGTTAGTTTGTTTATATTTTAAATCAGGTAACTGTGACGGTCCTGAGCCGTCTTGCTTCCCTTCTGCTGGCCTCTGTTCTTCTTCCAGGGAAGCTGATTGCCTGGCCACCTCACTGAGGGATTGAACTCACCTGCCGGAAGCCTGCATAAGATGGGGGGAATCCAACATGGTGCTCTCACTCTCCCACCTGGAAGGCTGGTGCTGCCCGGCACCCAACTGGGTTTTGTTTGGGGTTGTTATTCTAGCCCTTTAGCCTTTGTTTGCATACTCATAGTTTAGTTTAACTGTTCGGTTCATATCACTCAAACACCACACTACTGAATACTGATGTGTTTTTTTTTGAGTTACTAAATAAATGTAACGGGACATTTAACTCTCCCTGTGTGGACCTCCTGTTCTTGTTTGTGCTCAACAAGCTGGGCACAACATAACTAGCAAAAATACCTTAAGCAAACATGAACTATACATCAATAGTCAAAGTTGCAAATAATTTGCATCAAACAACATGACTTCAAGCAGTGCAATGGTAGGAAGATGGTTTGGAAACTGGATCCTATAATGGCTAGAGACCCAATTTAATTGTATAGAGGTAAACCAGCTTTACATGTCTACATACATTACACCAAATTATCAAAAAGTAGCTATGGTTATCTTTGGATAAATGAAGCATACACAGTAGCGTAAACAGTGTGTCAACTGTATTTTTAAAATAAAGAACATGAAGCCACATTTAAAAATAAATAAATTTATTTGTGCAGCCGTGTGTGTGTGTGTGTATGTGTGTGTGTGTGTGGAAAAAAAAAAAAAAAAAAAAGGACATGGATCGTTCCCTGCAACGATTGTCACCCCAGTGAACCTATTTATCTAATTGTCCAAATTAAGCAATACAGAGTTATAGCAGGAGTTTGCTTCGTATAAAAGTTTATGAATTTGAAATTTGATTTCCTCCTTGGCATGGGGTGGCAATCGCTGCAGGGAAGGAAGCAAGCCTTGTAAAAAGTGTTCATCTGCTGAGAGAGCTGGAGCTGGTGCTGGAGTTGGAGCAGGTGGAGGCGGCCTCCTCAACACCTCCAAGAGGCACCGCTCTATTTCATCTCCCCTCCCCTCCACTCTCCTTCTCCTTCTCCCTGTTTGAAAAGGAGACAACATTTTTGGGTCAGGAAACAGACAAAAAATACATTCAACATGAAAGGCTATGAATACATAACTAGTCATACTCAAAACATAATTCACGCATAGGGACCCTCATGACCACATAAACGAAGTGTAGCATAAAATAAATGTGATTTCTCTCATGTTAAATGACATACCTGGGGCGAAAAGAGGAGTAGCAGGAGTGGCAGGAGTGGCATCAGCAGCAGGGGGTGGTGGTGTTGGTGGTGGTGGTGTGGGTTCAGAGGCAGCAGCAGCCTCCTCCATGCTTGAACAAGCGACATCTTCTGAGGTGACAAGAGGTTGTTATCAATCTATAGAACAAATAATGAATTTGTCATGCTGTGTGTGTGTGTGTGTGTGTGTGTGTGTGTGTGTGTGTGTTCACTCATCGACCAACCTCCTGTGTCACTTGCTGTCCCTGCTGCTGCCTCTGAACCCTGGTCCTCTGCGATCCTGTCTTCCTCGACCCCCATGTTGCTACTCGTCTCCCTGGGAGTAACAAACGGGTCGAGGAAAGACAGGATCGCAGAGAACTTCCACTTTTTAAAAGCCCCTGCTGCTGATCCACTCCTCTTTCCTTCAGTCTCCTTCCTCCTCTCCCTCAGGTACGTGTCCCTCAGCCCCTTCCACTTCTTACGGCATTCGTCCTCTGACAAGAAACAAACCTACGTTGTGAAATCCGAACTGAACTGTTGAATGCTAACTGCTAACTCACTAGCTTGGTTCATAGTAAAGTACTATTGATAGCTGGAATAAAGTAACTTTTAAGTAAAGTAAATTTTAAAAACTTACCACCCAGCCCGACTTCCTTACTGACCTCCAGCCAAGCCTTCATCTTCATGTTTCGGTCTTTGTACCCGGAGCATCTTATATTAAATAGAACTGGAAAGGACGACACCGCCAGTATTAATTTTTCTTCCATATTGCTGTCTGATCTGGATCAGGCAGTGAACGCTACGTCACTCAGGGAGTGAACGCTGATTGGCTGTTTCAACGCGAATGCCGCGAAGAAGTTGAAATATTTTAACTTTATTCGCGGGGCGAATTATTCGCGGCGCGAATCCACGTGAACGCGCTCGCCGTTCACGAGGAAAAATTTCGCGCTGTCAATCAAATCTTGTCGCGCGTATCGGCGAAAAAAAAATTCGCCCGATTCGCGTCTCCACGTTCACTTAACATTGAAACGTGTCGCGGGGCGAAGTGCGGTGTGAACACACCTTTAGGCTGACAGAGAGTCACAGCTCTATTGAGCCATGTATCCCCATCAACTTAAGTAGCAATGACTTCATGAACTTCTTTTATAATAAAATTATTACTATTAGAGAGAAAATTAGTCACCTAATGCCCTCAATAGGTATCGCAGGCTCTCCAACATCAGACACTTTGACTGGTGCAACCTTAGATGTGTATTTGGAGTGTTTCTCTGCTGTCAGGCTTCATCAGTTAACTTCTATAATTTCTTCATCAAAGTCATCAACCTGTCTGTTAGACCCCATCCCAACTAGACTGCTTAAAGAAATTGTACCCTTAATTCGCACTTCTTTACTGGAAATGATTAATCTTTCTTTATTATCAGGATATGTACCACAGTCCTTTAAAGTAGCTGTAATTAACCCCCTTCTTAAAAAGCCCACTCTTGACCCAGGGGTTTTAGCCAACTATAGACCGATTTCTAATCTCCCCTTTCTGTCTAAGATTCTGGAGAAAGTAGTCGCCAAACAATTGTGTGACTTTCTACATAACAATAGTTTATTCGAGGATTTCCAGTCAGGATTTAGAGTTCATCATAGCACAGAGACAGCTCTGGTTAAAGTTAATAATGACCTTTTGATTGCTTCTGACAATGGACTTGTCTCTGTACTTGTATTATTAGATCTTAGTGCTGCATTTGACACCATTGATCATAATATACTTTTACAGAGACTCGAGCATCAAATTGGCATTAAAGGAACTGCACTAAGCTGGTTTAGGTCCTATTTATCAGATCGTTCACAGTTTGTACATGTGAATGATGAATCTTCAATAAATACTACAGTTAGTCATGGAGTTCCACAAGGTTCTGTACTTGGACTAATACTATTTACTTTATATATGCTCCCTTTAGGCAACATTATTAGAAATCACTCCATTAACTTTCATTGTTATGCAGATGATACGCAGTTATATCTATCGATCAAACCCGATGAGATTAATCAATTATCTAAATTACAAACATGTCTTAAAGACATAAAATCCTGGATGAGCTGCAATTTTCTGAAGTTAAACCGAAATTCTTGTACTTGGCCCCAAAAACCTTAGAGACTCGATGTCTACAGATATAGCTACTCTAGATGGCATTACATTGGCCTCTTGCACCACTGTCAGGAATCTTGGAGTTATCTTTGATCAGGATCTGTCATTTAATTCCCACATAAAGCAGACCTCTAGGACTGCCTTTTTTCATTTACGTAATATTACAAAAATCAGACACATCCTATCAAACACAGATGCAGAAAAACTAATCCATGCATTTGTTACCTCAAGGCTGGATTACTGCAACTCTTTATTATCAGGTTGTCCTAATAAGTCCATTAAGACACTCCAATTAATTCAAAACGCTGCAGCATGAGTACTGACAGGAACTAGGAAAAGAGATCACATCTCTCCTGTACTAGCTTCTCTGCATTGGCTCCCTGTAAAATTTAGAATATAATTTAAAATCCTCCTCCTCACCTATAAAGCTCTTCATGGTCAGGCCCCTTCATATCTCAAAGAGCTCATAGTACCCTACTACCCCACTAGAACACTGCATTCTCTGAATGCAGGGCTACTGGTGGTTCCTATAGTTTCTAAAAGTAACAGGAACAGAACAGGAGCCAGAGCCTTCAGTTACCAAGCTCCTCTTCAGTGGAACCAGCTTCCAGTTGTGGTTCGGGAGGCAGACGCCCTCTCCACACCCTCTCTTTAAGACCCTCTCTTTAAGAGTAGGCTTAAGACGTTCCTCTTTGATAAAGCTTATAGTTAGGGCTGGATCAGGTGAGTCCTGAACCATCCCTTAGTTATGCTGCTATAGGCCTAGACTATCAGGGGATTTCCCATGGTGCACTGAGCCTCTCTCTCTCTCTCTCTCTCTCTCTCTCTCTGCACAAATTCATGTCCCATTAATGCATGTTACTAAAACACTTCTTCCCCGGAGTTCTTGTGTTTTCTCTTCTCGCAGGTTCTCATGGATCCTGGCGGAGCCTCCATGGTCCTGCTTGACTGCCATTGCTAATATCAGTTACCAGTTATATACAGTTACTGTTGTTGCTGTTTGCTGTCCCCCATTATTGCTGCTGTCGTCATCATCATGTTCATTAGCGTATTGATGTAGTTTCTCTCTCTCTCTCTCTCTCTCTCTCTCTCACCCCAACTGGTCAAGGCAGATGACCACCCACCTAGAGCCGAAGGGTCTGTCCAAGGTTTCTGCCTTTTTAACAGGCAGTTTTTCCTTGCCCCCGTGCCAAGTGCTTGCTCATGGTGGTACTGTTGGGTCTCTGTAAATGTTATTAGGAGTTCGGTCTAGACCTGCTCCATTTAAAAAGTGCCCTGAGATAACTTCTGTTATGAATTGGCGCTATACAAATAAAATTGAATTGAATTGAACGCACCCCCACTTTTCGGGGGGTTAAAAGAAAAAGCGCAGTTGTTGACCACGACACCGACACGGCATCGCATTGATTGCAGCATGAACTAGATCTATTTACCGCGCTGTAGCTTTAATTACTTCTGGGCCGTGTTCCGATATCCGTACTTCCCGTACTTAGTATACTTAGTTTGAGTACGTAGGGTGTTCCGATTATGATCGCGGAAAAAGAAATGTACTTGAAAGGACCCGTATGTGTACTCAAAAAGGCCAAAATGCTGAGCTTGCAACCATAGACATATATACATAGACGCCTCATGACGTGCTGGAACGTAACCCAGCGTCGCCGCCATATTGTTTGGGTCTCCTCACTCTAGTCTAGCATAGGAGTCAACGGGAGAGCAAGCTATGCAGTATTTTGTGCAGCTTACGGCGCAGTATTGACACCAGATCGCGTGGGATTACCTTTAACAAGTAAGATTGAACAATAATTCTTATTATTAAAAAAAATTAATTAATTAATTAATTCGTCCTGTATCATAAATAAATCTCTGCCATTTGTAACAAACCAAACCGTGTGAAAATCCGGTAAAAATTCGGGGAGTTATGCTTATTATTGTAGTTGGGGATACACCTTCCTCCATAGAAATGAATGCACTGGGGACACACTGGGGACCCATACAAGATGGCGGCCGTGCTGATACGTCAGCTCCAACAGGCAGCGTCAGTCTATGAGGCGTCTATGTATATATGTCTATGCGTGCAACGGTGTACACTATGCGTACTCAACGGCAGCCATCTTAGCTACGTAGCGGAAGAGGCGGAGCCGCGCTCAGAGAACGTCTAATGAATTCACGTGTTTGGCGGGTGACGCGGCCGCGCAGCTGATGTAATTTCCGTTAAGTGCGCCACAGAGTATTGCATTTGGAACAGCACTAACATCTGAAGCTCTGTGTACCTATTGAGTACGGATAGTGTACTATGTTTAAGTGTACTCATGGAAGTACGGATATCGGAACATGGCCCTGGGGCCTCATTTATAAACCTCTGGGTGAAACCCTCCGTAGAACATTGCGTACGCCCAAACCTCAGAATGTGCGTACGCACAAAAACATTCCGATTTATAAAACCTTGCTGCGCACACCTGTACGCACTCTTCTCGTTATAAATACCAACGTGCATCTAATGTGGCGTGCGTGCACGAGCGCTCTGCTCCTCCCAAGTCCATCCCTTAATAGTCCTTAAAAGGTCAATGCTAATTAATCACTTAATATTTATAAGTAGGAAGGAGCCTTTTCTGACCAATCATTAGACGGAAAAATGGATGCACCTTTTAAAAAGAAAGCGCGTTTTTCGGATTCGGAGATCGAAGTGCTTCTAAATGAAGTAGACCAACGCAAGTCTATTTTGTGGCTTATTTATCAAGCTCATTATTTAAATGTTTAAGTGACACAGTTGGTCTGGCTGAGGATTGTAATTTGAAAGGGCTGTAGTGTGTTGAACATAATTTTGCTTTAATTCATATTTCATAATGGGTGCTTTTCATAAAATAAATATATCAATGAATAAATAACTCGTATGTGGTCCGCAATGAGCTCCGGGGGTTACAGCATCTTCTTCTTCTTTTGGCGTTATTGGCGGTTTGCAAACACATATAGTAGCCTGGCTCCGCCCACCTACGTACTTCCGCTCAAATTTCATTTCACTTCATACTAAGGTCTGGCGATGCTACTATGTTAGAACGATTTCTTTTCCCCAAAATCTGCGGTCCAATCAGCGAACAGGAGGCGCGGCCTGAGAACAGTGACGTAGAGGTCGTGCGCGAATTTCAGTTATTGAGCGTAAGTACGGAGGCGGGCGGCGAATTTTTTTTTGCAGGGTGGTAGCGGGAAGCACCGCCCCACCCTGCTCCTGATTGGTTGAGCTGTGCTCTCGACTCTATCCTGATTGGTTCTACTGCGCCCAGCAAGCTAGAACATTGTTTAATCTCAACGACCGCTCAGTTTACAAGTGTTGAAGATATAGTTATGGTTATGGTTAGGGTTAGGGTTAGGGTTATGGTTAGGGTTATGGTTAGGGTTAGGGTTAGGGTTTGGGTTATGGTTAGGGTTAGGGTTAGCAGGCGCAGTAAACAATCTTAGAGTCGAGAGCACAGCTCAACCAATCAGGAGCAGGGTGGGGCGGTGCTTCCCGCTACCACCCTGCAAAAAAAAAAATAGCAGGCGGGCGGAACCAGGCTAATGCTAATGCTCACTGCATCTGCCGTTTGTATACTGCGCGCAACGTGGTTTCTGGCGCATGAAATACGTCACGACCAAACGTTAGCGATTGGTTAAGGCAGATCCAGAGTGGCACTGGGCAGAGCCAATAGGTTTTAAACTTCAACAGCACCCGCCTTCAAGTGAGACATCGTTTGTCTCTACAGCATTGCTAGACCTTTAGTATGAATGAAATGAGTACCAAGGTCTAGTTAGGACTAGGCTACACATATAGTGCATTACCGCCACCTTCTTCCTGTGGTCGTCTCCGGAGTTCACTGTTTGAAAAACTTTGCGGGAGCTTTACTCCAGGGTGAAAGGATGCGTAGAACTGCGCACTCTTTTCCGCATGGTTTTTTTCTATAAATCACGACTTTGGCGGTATAAGATGCGTACGCACATTTCATCCCTGTTTCCGCAACAGTTTCGTGCACAGAGACCTTTATAAATGAGGCCCCTGGGGCCTCATTTATAAAACTCTGCGTGAAACCCTCCGTAGAACATTGCGTACGCCCAAACCTCAGAATGTGCGTACGCACAAAAACATTCCGATTTATAAAACCTTGCTGCGCACACCTGTACGCACTCTTCTCGTTATAAATACCAACGTGCGTCTAATTTGGCGTGCGTGCACGAGCGCTCTGCTCCTCCCAAGTCCATCCCTTAATAGTCCTTAAAAGGTCAATGCTAATTAATCACTTAATATTTATAAGTAGGAAGGAGCCTTTTCTGACCAATCATTAGACGGAAAAATGGATGCGCCTTTTAAAAAGAAAGCGCGTTTTTCCGATTCGGAGATCGAAGTGCTTCTAAATGAAGTAGACCAACGCAAGTCTATTTTGTGGCTTATTTATCAAGCTCATTATTTAAATGTTTAAGTGACGCAGTTGGTCTGGCCGAGGATTGTGATTTGAAAGGGCTGTGTTGAACATAATTTTGCTTTAATTCATATTTCATAATGGGTGCTTTTCATAAAATAAATATATAAATGAATAAATAACTCGTATGTGGTGCGCAATGTGCGTTGGGTCCGCAATGAGCTCCGGGGGTTACAGCATCTTCTTCTTATTTTGGCGTTATTGGCGGTTTGCAAACGCATATAGTGCATTACCGCCACCTTCTTCCTGCGGTCCTCTCCGGAGTTCACTGTTTGAAAAACTTTGCGGGAGCTTTACTCCAGGGTGAAAGGATGCGTAGAACTGCGCACTCTTTTCCGCAAGGTTTTTTTCTATAAATCACGACGTTGGCGGTGAAAGATGCGTACGCACATTTCAGCCCTGTTTCCGCAACATTTTCGTGCGCAGAGACCTTTATAAATGAGGCCCCTGGTCATGATGTCATGCTCAGCCAATCGGATAATTCGCCCGCAAACCATGGGCCTCATGTACGAAGACTTGCGTGGATTTTGGCGTGGATTTTGGCGTACGCCAAAACCCCGAAAATGTCATACGCACAAATAAATTCAGATGTATCAAAGTGTGCGTACGCATGGATCCAAGCGCGTTTCTTTTGTACATCCCGATCAACGTGGAACTGAGCGCACGTGCAGATGTGGCAAACTCCTCCCTGTCCACGCCCCCATTTAAATATGCAAATCTATGTAAATAGGCCCTGGACCTGAGATTCACCTCTATCCGATCAGATAAAACAAGCAAGTGTGGCACAGAGGATAGTTATATATTATTGCCACTTACTTAAATGTGTTATTTTATATGTATGGACTTTATTTGGCATTTTTACAGACACCCCCCATTCAATTTTAAGCATTATTATTATTATTATTATTATTATTATTATTATTATTATTATTAAAGGCACGAGACCACCCGCGGCTATATAAACTGTGGACCGGGACCAGTAAAGCCACTGAAGACCAGCCGACTCACTTGTCTTTTTGTTTAATTGATTCCTTCAGAATAACATATTTTCTAAAATATGCCAACCCTTGAGTCAGCTTGCACTCTATGGGTGTAACAGAAGCATGAACAAAGGAAAGAAAAGACATTTCACAAAGTCCGAGTTGGAGATTGTGGTGATGACGTGGAGCCGCGGAGGGAGATTCTCTCTGGTCCCCTGTCAGCAGGGATCAATATGAAGAGAACAAGAAATGAGTGGGAGTGTGTGTGTAAGGCAGTACATGGGTCCGAGCAGCGCACACACACACACACACACACACACACAGGTGAAGAAGAAGTGGTAGGATCTGAAGGTGGAGGTGAAGCGGAGGAATATATTCTATGCGTCACTTTAATGCCGCACACTTGGAAGACCATTAGGTGGCGCTGTTTTTGAGCAGATTCCGTAACGCTAATAACTCCCGCATACTTTGTCGCACATAAAAACAACTGTGTGTAAAAATGTAACTGCACACAGACATACATTCGCATTACCATATTATGTACTATCCTGTCAGCCCTGGGGAAGGGAACACAATGGTTATAAATGGTCATATTAAGTAATATGGAAATATTGATATGAAACATTAAATAGTTGAAGGGGTAAATGGGGTCTAAACTGCTCCAAATTGAAAAGCATGACTAAGGATAAGGTCACCATCAATATGTTGAACACATTTTGCCACTAAATATCCCTTAAAATATGTTTTAGTGATTTTATCCATCGTGGCTCTATATAGGCTGTGAGAAAGTACACATCAGTACATCAATTATGTTTGATTCGGGCATAAAAAGAATTTGGAAAACGGAAGAAAAAAAAAAAAAACGGATTTTGTTGACCGAGTGAGGAACTACTCATCCCGAATCAAACATAATATGGTCACGACTACCATAACGAACGATTGGCTTGGTTCAAGGCTTAATACTCTTTTTATAAGGATTATACGAAAAGTGGACGAGATAAATGCATGGGAAATTTACTTCCGGCACCGGAGCTGTTAAAAAGGGGCGGTCACTGTTACGCTCTATTCAAGCTGCTTATCCCAACTATAGCTTCACCTGACGTGATTTAGCCGCGCCTATTTATCCTGGCTTGAAAATCGTGCAACCGAATAAGCCAGGATACCGCCGAGCAGAATAGTCCAAGCCGCGCTTACTCAATTATCCTGGATTTATGTATCCTAGTTTTGTGCAATACCCCCCAGGTCTATGGGGCGGCGCGAGTCGTCCAGGAGCGACGCTACGGGGGTACCTTCTGCTGCAAATGTTGACGACATGGGTCAGTGACCAGGCCTCAATATGTGACGAGTTGGGTGTGAGACTGTGTTGCATCGGTAATACCATTTTCTTCATCACATTGCGCATGCTTTTATATCCACCCGTATAATTGCAAACACGGTGGGTGTGTTAATTGTTCATAAGTGTGTCTCTGACGTGCACATCACTCTGATGACTAATTGTTTTTGACATTATTAACAGTTTCCCAGCGTCACCTATAAGTGTCGCCAAAGGAACAATAGCTGTAGAAACGTGCGTATGCCAGCCATGAAGTTGACGTGAGGCACCGCACATTTCCACTAGTGGTGTGCGATACTGCATATTTTGGTATCGATCCGATACCAAGTAAATACGGGCCAGTATCGCCGATATCGATACAGATACTTTTCAATAAATAAGGCGGATGCGTCATTGAATTGCTAAATCTCAATTCATTTTCATGACCTTAAGTGTTTTTTGTGATGTTTTGTGAGAGCGGGGGGGGGGGGGGGGGGGGCTGCGCGATTTTTTTGGAGCAAGTATTGATTATGCGTGACAAGGTCTCAATTCGCGGGACGCGTGAATTGGGTTTCAAACGCTGTGCGGTCACGCGGGTGGTCACCCTGTATACCTGCCATCGACGCGCGAACATCATCTCGCTGTCTCTTCTTTTTTCTCTTATCCGCCCCCAACTCTTGATGCCTTTTCGAGTGTCTGCCAAACTTGAGAATGACTCTAATCGAACATACCACTGGGGGGGGCACCAACTAAGGGAAGAGAGGGAGGGCCGCACAGGAGACGCATCTTTTTCTCAAGCAAAGGTTACTTTTGTATTGCTTATCTATTAAGACGTTTTACACATGTTTATTTTAAATACATCGTTCGTGTTATTATGATTATTATTACGATGATGATTTTTTACAAGACAGAATTTTTTTGGTGCCCCCCCAGGCACTTGGTGCCCTACGCGCAGTGCGTGTTTTGCGTGTGCGGAGCGCCGGGCCTGCCGACTTGGTATCGATACTATCGATATTTGGATCGATCCGCCCACCACTAATTTCCACGGTCATTTCACGTTTCATACATCTGAACGAGAGCGTGGAACGCCATTATTTTTTTGCGTACGCCACATTTTTGTGCGTACGCAACGTTCGTACATGAGGCCCCAGGTTAGCCTAGTCCTAACTAGACCTTCGTACTCATTTCATTCATACTCACGGTCTAGAACTGCTATAGAGACAAACAATTTCTCACTTGAAGGCGGGTGCTGTTGAAGTTTAAAACCTATTGGCTCTGCCCAGTGCCACTCTGGATCTGCCTTAACCAATCGCTAACGTTTGGTCGTGACATATTTCATGCGCCAGAAACCACGTTGCGCGCAGTATACAAACGGCAGATGCAGTGAGCATTAGCATTAGCCTGGTTCCGCCCGCCTCCGTACTTCCGCTCAATAACTGAAATTCGCGCACGACCTCTACGTCACTGTTCTCAGGCCGCGCCTCCTGTTCGCTGATTGGAAGGCACATTTGAGGGAAAAGAAATCGTTCTAACATACAGCACCGCCAGACCTAGTACTGAAGTGAAATGAAAATTGAGCGGAAGTACGGAGGCGGGCGGAACCAGGCTAGCCCCAGGTGACTGGTCCAGGTCAAGGGTTATCCTACGAGCAACCCTATGTCTAGGACCAACATCAATGCGACCAACGAGGCTGCGATGATACTGAAGCTCAGTTCAGTTATCTGCGTCACCACCACACTTACCGTACACATTGCTGTGCATTACTGCTCTACACTACCTTCATTTGTATTTGTTCTTGAAACTTGTGTGTGGAGGACTACAGAGATCTTGGATACACTACTACATCGCTACACTAGGCTACGGTGGCGGTCAATGTTGATCAACGCGGAAAGCAGTTGCTAGCATAGCTGCTAAGTGCTAGGTGCGTTCGTAGGGCTACAGAAGAATGCTACTTGGACAAATGTGTAAACAATGATCCGACAGGCTAAGGTACATGTTAGTATACAGTTTGAGAGAATGAGATTTTTAATCGATTCAATAAAAACAATGTTGTAGGCCTATCACTGTGTGGTTATATTATTAACAGTAGGTAGGCTATCTGTTATTAGGCTGTCAGGTGTGAGGTTCCAAATACAGTCAGACCAGGTGAAATCACATGAAAGACACAAGAAACAAGATGATGTGGATGTGGTGGGAAAGGATTTTCAATAATTAATGTCAAACACAAAGGGAACAGGCACAGTTGAGTTGGGTAACTATTTCTAGTGTCGTTTTCTTACGGGATAAACAGTGACAGCCTGTCACTGGTGTCAGTGTTTATTATTATTTGAATCGGCAGTCAGCACAGCAGGTTAACATCTGATATTTCAGCCTTATATCGTAATATCCCACGTGAAAACGTGCGTGAATGCTAGTTGGCCTCTGGAATTTTCCAAATTGTCTCGGGGGGAACCCAGCCCGAAACCAACTGTTTGTTTAGTTTTTTTTGCACCCCCACTTTCAAACTCGTTCCGGTGTCGTGCCAAAAAGTGATTGTCTGCCAGAATCTGATTTCTGGCCGCGGGAGCGCGCACAGCAGCCCGTTGAGCGGTAGCACAGAAACGTCTGCTTTTCTCTGGATTAAATGGCCATAATATGCAGATACACACAACTGTATTATAATGTAATTATAGCAAAGGCACGTGTCTTCGAAAGTTTAACGTTTGTTCTTCAATCAATTGTTGGCAGGTGAAAATGCCTGTTTTGTGTTAATGGTCCTTTAAAAGAAGTCCAAGGTGTCCTGTGAGCTCCAGTGTTTATATTATGAAGCGTATGAATGAGATCAAGTCATATTTAGGCAGAAATCACCTTTGAGTAACTGTATTTGGCCTTCAATCAATTTCTGGCAGACAATCACTTTTTGGCACGACACCGGCACCGCTGGGAGGGGGGGGGGGGGGGGGGGGGGGGGTTGTGTCATTAATGTGCTAATTAATGGTACAACCGATCTATTTTTCATAAACTAAATAGTTTTGAGAGAGAGAGAGAGAGAGAGAGAGAGAGAGAGAGAGAGAGAGAGAGAGAGAGAGGGCGGGAGGGGGAGGGACAGGGAGGGGGAGAGAGAGGGAGGGAGGACTTTCTCTTTATAGGCTACTTTCACTTTCTTTTTCCCTCCAGTGGTGAGTTGGCCATACTGACGTAAAGGTTAATAGGATTTCAAATGAGCTTCATGAGTAAAAACCTGTAGCCTACTTAATACTTCCATGATTATAATACTTCAGTCTCCCGTCAGTTTTAGGTTTTAGGAATGGCGGGTTTGTTTGACAAAATAAAAGGCGGATACCCAGACGTAGCGAGACGACTGGAAGGTAAGGCCGGATTCCTGTTTTATACTGTTTGTCATTGTGTTAGTTTTATAGATGTACTTTTTAAAGCATAAGGCTACAAAATAAAGTATCGTCGATCGCTATTGCTAAGACTATGGTCAGTCCTATTAATAGTAGGCCTACGTATGTGACGCAGCAGGCCTCAACATCAACCGGGGATCAGCCAGACATACAGACTTACACTACATAATAATCATTCATAATCAATAATCAACTGCATGGTGTGTCTTCGTCCTCCTCGTATCGATCAGAGGCGCAGTTCCTCAGTGACCAGGACCTGCGGACCCTGACCAGTGAGGACCTGCGGGAGCTGCTTCCTGGTCAGACTCTCCGGCGGAGGAAGGCTGTCTATGAACTCATACACCAGCAGGTCAGCTAGCGGCTCCCCATAGGATAATAATAGACTAATAATAGGCTGTGTTTAAGTGTATTTGAGTGGCAATTCCTCCTCCTCCCCCTCCTCCCTCCTCCCCGTCCTCCTCCTGCTCCTCCTCCTCCTCCTTCTTCTTCTTCTTCTTCTTCTTCTTCTTCTTCTTCTTCTTCTTCTTCTTCTTCTTCTTCTTCTTCTCAAGCTGTAATGATAAGTGGTGTTGTAATAACAGCTGGACTAACAAACCTCACACACCTGCACTTTACCATCTTTCACATGCTGCTATACACCGTAAGTCATGTGATTATTTATAGTTATAGATTTTATGGAGTTATATATATATTTCTATTGTCTTATATATTAATGCTATGTACATACATATGTATAAGATTTTTTTTTTTTTGCTGGGGTGTCTATATGATATTGTCTCACACTATTTATCTTGTGTCTTTGTGTATTATATGTTTTATAGGCTGTGAGAACCAAGCGTGTAATAACTAGGTACTAGTTACAAATGGCAAATAAAACTTGAAACTAAAGTATTTGTATTTTGTTTTTTTCTAGAAGCCAATCGGGGATCTTTTGAAAGACTTGAAAGCTTTTATCCCTGCAGAATCTTTGAAAGGTGTGTATAAAACCTGAATAATGTCCGTCTAACTGGTTCACGTTCCTTATAATGTCTACAGTGTATTGTTGTATTGCTATTGAGCAGCTCTCTCTCTATAGCTGCCCTGACAGACAATGGTGTCTTGATTGACTACCTGTCGACCATGAAGGACTTGTTAACCCAAGTTGAAAAAGTCCATACATTTTTTAAGGAACATGTGCGCCTGCTGGAGGAACACAGCAAGGCAGAGAAAGGTATCTATGCTATCTATTGTACAATATATAGATAAGATAACACAAAATGCATTATATTCTCCTGGCACATGTTGAGTTTCTTGTGAGATAGAAGCCATTGCCCTACTACTTCTCGTTCATGAATGTCCTTAAATAATAGAAATTAAAAAAAATCATACGCCAGTGCTTTGTTGATTCTACAGGTGCACATGCAGGAAGCAATGCACAGCAAGGTAATATTTCACCTCCAAGCCCAACAGGTATGTGTGGAATTATTGCCCTGAAAATATCTTTTTGTTTCATGACAATCCAGTTACTTCATATTTATTAAATGTGCTTTGTTGATTCTACAGAAACACACACAGGAAGCAATGCGCAACAAGGTAATAATTAATAATTTAAGAGCCAGAGTCGTTTTATTAGAAATGAGACACCTCTTCCCTGATTGGTTCAGGGAATCTGTCTTGCTTCTCAATGGCGGAGAAACTTGGGGAGGGAGGGAGCAAAATCTTGCTCTCTTCTGTTCTCTAATCTTACATCAGCTTTAATAACTGTTATTAACTCCAAAACAATACAACATATAATGCCCCCTCAGACTCCAGGTAACTTATTCTGGAAATGTAAATATGAATCTAATCTGTTCATAAACTATTCAGTGGCCATACATGCAGTATTCATTTATTTCAAGGCATGTACACTGATACGCGGTCAATTTAAGACCTCCCATCTTACACACACTCTCTGCGAAGTGAAGTCCTGAGCTGGATTTCACCCACCACCACCACCACCACCCAAGCCTCCCCCTGTTTTGGTTCTGCTCTGTATGGTTTGTAGAAGACAATGGGTGGAGATATCTGATGTACCCCATGGGGGGATTGTATTAGTGCTCCCTGTGGTCAAAAGTTGTTATGCTGTATCTGATATCTGTATGTCATGCTTTAAATCCTACAGCAGGGATCCGTAAAAGAATTGAACCATACCCCCTAACTAAAGTGTATTACCATTTAATACAATAAATGGTTCAATCTATGACATGAGTGATTTCTGACAGAAGTCAACTATTCAGCAAACATGCCTTAAAATTATCATTATTACGTGACAAACCATAACCTATTGAGAATTGATTTATTTTGCAGAGCTATTATATAAAGCCTAACAATATAATACATTTTACATTACTGGAAACAATCTTTATGTTTGTTACATTTTGGCCGCAGTAAGTGTATTCCTTATGTCAAAGTATTGCTGAAATAGTAAAAGTAATGAGTGCAATTTACTTACTATTACTATGAATATCATCAAATTGTGGTGCTCAGCTAGGTATTATAATGGCTTATAGCTTTGTTAAACTTTTTCACCAGGTTCAATTCTATCCTACCTAGGTTATTTGTGGCCTTCATCAACCAAAGGTAAATATACTTCAACCTATGTTATACTGAACCATTCGGTCACTCAAAAGTCATTTCTTTCATTTAAAGGTCAAAGTTTTTAATTTAAATGTGTTGTAGGTAAGATTCAAGAGTTTTAAAGGGATCGGGCAGAAGAGAACAAGATTTTTAAACTAAACAAAAAAAAAAAGTCCATACAGAGGCAGTCAACTAGATACAGATATTCTCACAGTGCATTTCACTCACTAATAGCTGGCGGATGGCTATGGCATTTATAACACACATTAATACACTAAATGAATAATACATCTTACCTACAGCACCTTCATTTTAAGGAATTTTTCATTTAAGTACTGTTGGTAACAAAGACTAGCATTTTGAGGGTTTTTTCATTTGTGATTTCCAGGAGTTAACTTGTTGCCTTATTTATTTGTGCTCAGGAGAAGTGAAGCCAGATGTAGGCCCCAGTCCAAGCTCTCCAGAGAGCAGTCAAGGTGATGACATTGACCATGTACCAGATATGGTCCCAGCACCTCAAACCAGCAGCATTGACCCAAAGAAGTCACCAAGAGCTCCTGATGCACAGCCTGTTACAGAGGTTCCCTCCTCTGTTGCCGCACAGCAGATGGGTAATATTAACTTACATAATAATACTAATATTGCACTTATAATCTAAACGCACATACACAAATATAAGCCATCACAAGGACTGCCATCCACATTAAGTTTTGGCGTCCTTGAGATTTTGTTGCCACCACAGCATGTAATCGTTGACCTTACCGAAAAACTACAAATGTCCACTATTTTAAGCATCCAGGCCCCTTAATCAAAATGTATCTAGATATTGTTTTCTATTTCATTTGTACTGGTTTAATTTCACGCTGTTTTTTTCAGAACTCCCTACTGTAAAATTCCTGTCTATTGTAAGAGGCAAAACATTAGGCTGTGAACATACCCTATTGGACCGTGTGAAGTCCCTGGGAAAAGTGACTCTAGTGCAGACAGATGAGTACGACCCCCAGCTCATCATTGGGTTCTGTGTAACCTCGTCACGGATTGATTCAGACTTGGAGAGTGTCATGTCTAAGTTCCCAGGTAATGGCCATGGTTTAATTTCCTTCAGACACATTGAAGTGCAGCATGCTCCCTAATGATTGGCAATCACTCACAGGATCAGTGTGATTTTATCATTATGTAATGCTTTTCCAGTCCACTGTAACTAAAAGATCCTCTCACCTCCTCCTCGTTGTAGCGTCATTGAGAGACAAACCTGTCATTTTGGTGATGATGCATCACACGCGCTACCCCAACGAAGGACTCATCCAAACGCCAGGGTTGATCTTCAAGAAATCATCGTGGAACATTGTGTTGGGTGTAAACGTCTTCTACCACGACACCGTGTCTGGATTGCTGACCAGTGACATGAACAACCAGGCGGTCACTCAAATGCACGCCATGCTACTCAAACACTCTGAGAAAGCAGAAAGCATCTGCGAAAGCGTCAGTGATGGCGACATAAAGTCGGACATTCGCAGTCGTAACAGCAGTGCTTCCGATGCTGGTACTGGTGGTTATGACGACGACCAACGGCCCAGCAGTATTAAGGGTAGTAGCAGTTTGAGGGGTGGTAATGACCAACGTGCTTATGGTGGTAATGACTACCAGGGTGGTGGTGCGGGTACACGTTTCGGTGTGGGTGGTAATGACCAACATGCTCATGGTGGTAATGACTACCAGGGTGGTGGTGTGGGTACACGTTCCGGTGTGGGTGGTAATGACCAACGTGCTTATGGTGGTCTTGACTCCCAGGGTGGTGGTGTGGGTACACGTTCCGGTGTGGGTGGTAATGACCAATGTGCTTATGGTGGTCTTGACTCCCAGGGTGGTGGTGTGGGTACACGTTCCGGTGTGGGTGGTAATGACCAACGTGCTTATGGTGGTCTTGACTCCCAGGGTGGTGGTGTGGGTACACGTTCCGGTGTGGGTGGTAATGACCAACGTGCTTATGGTGGTCATGACTCCCAGGGTGGTGGTGTGGGTACACGTTCCGGTGTGGGTGGTAATGACCAACGTGCTTATGGTGGTCTTGACTACCAGGGTGGTGGTGTGGGTGGTAATGACCAACGTGCTCATGGTGGTCATGACTGCCAGAGTGGTGGTGTGGGTGCACGTTATAGTAGTAGCAGTTTGATGGGTGGTTACCACAAAGCTGATAAAGAAACCAAGTCTAAGAAAAGTTGGTGGAGCAGTGGTAACAGATAAGAACTCGGACAGAAATCGTTGAATCCATGTGCTGCCATTGGTAGTGAAGTTATTTGGCTTTTGTTTCCACAATCAGGCATATTTTTTTTGAGGTGCGAAACAACGGTCATCGGTTCATGAAGGGAAAAGTAGGTTAACATATTTCATTATAGAAATCAATTGTATAACCTTTATTTACAAATCGTAGGCTATCTTTTTAATGATTATATTATTACAATGAACTACTGTTAAATAAGTGCTCAATATATATTTGTTTTAGCTTTCTTTTTTGGAATACAAACAGTAGGCTAATGCCCATCATGTTGCATTCTTTCAAGTTAAATCATTCAAAATATTTTAGCATTCACATAAAACCAATGTACTGCAAACAATGTATAAATATGACAAAGCTTTAAAGATTAACCAAGGTGTTCAATATTAAATATAAAGGTTAAATATATAAAAATGTTATAAACAACAAATGCACTTGTATGACACGTTCTACAAAGGTTCGAAAACTGATAAAAATCTCAACATGGCAAAGTGCAATATCCAAATCACAGGAGCTGCGATGTTTAAATAAAGGTAAATTGTAAACGTACACAATTACTGTAGTGCTGCAGAGATGCTCTGACCTACATTTCTTTTCTCCAGATGTAAGAAAACATGTTTGTTACAGACCTCAGCAAATGTCACATGATTTTAATGATTTTTCCAGTGAAAATGAAAATTGTGATGCAAACATTTTAATTCCCA
Source organism: Merluccius polli (assembly GCA_030340625.1). NCBI lineage: Eukaryota > Metazoa > Chordata > Actinopteri > Gadiformes > Merlucciidae > Merluccius > Merluccius polli. The sequence goes on from JAOPHQ010004062.1 coordinate 53,226, forward strand.
CTAATAGCGAATCATATCGCAATCTCCATATCTGTCCAAATGTTGCAACATGGTTTTGTTTTTGCCATGTAACAAATGCTCACAACAATATTAAGGGGGACCTGTAAATTACACCATAGTCCATTATTTATGCCATAGAATAGTGAAAAAATACATATTACAAGCTTGTTGGAAGTTATCTAAATGGTTCACAGATGTTTTACCAACGATGCATTTCAAATGAAGCCAATGCATTAATCCCATGCCATGGTATCCGAATTTGCCTTCATCAAATTGTGCTTAAGGCGCAGCCAATAGCCTCATCCAGAAGAATTGCTGAGAATATCTGTCTTGCAATGAAGGCCAAACTTTGGGACTTGGGGCTTGGGACTAAGATGTAGGCTTGTATTAAATGAGAGGCACCAGACTGGCTCTGGTCTACCGCCCCCGCCCCCCCCCACCCCGCCCCATGGCCGCCACTTAGTTCGCACTAGAGCTGCTGATCAACATAGTTCGGCTAGTTTCAACCCACGGGTCCCACAATGAAAGTCCTAGTCCTAATCGCCCTTCACACATGTACTTGTAATTCACAGGGTTATCTCAGGTGATGTTAAATTATCTACCACTTATATTGCACACTGTCTAGTTTTGGGGTAGTTCAGCATACTGACACAGACGCTGTGAAGTCCTGCGCAACCCTCGTTGCCGAACTCCCCCAAAAAGCACGGCTCTGGGTGCGTTGTTTACAAACGGCTGCAGAACCCGGAAGTGGAGGAAGCACATTCAGCAGCACATGGTGGCAGCCAGTGCGATCAGCGCTGTTCACGCCACATTTTTGACACTTTGGCACGCTGCTAAATTAACGATTAGCGCTGTCTATACTTGGACGCTCTCCGATATAGTTATAGTTATTATACGTTAATTTAAAAAAACAAACAAACACCAAGGCTAAACCCGAGCTAGACGGCTAAGCCCTACTCTTCTTGACAGGGCAGACTTTGAGACTTTGGCAACAGGTGGTCGCTTTGCTTCCCCCTCACTTCTCGGATCATCATCATCATCATCATACAAAGCGATGCGAGGGCAAGTCGGGGGGAGGAGGGGGTGCGTCGTACGCGTGCACGTTTTTTTGAATTAAAACCGCCCGAGGTTAAATCAACGAAACAAATAAATGTACGCAGCCTAGCTCTCTCTCTCACTATCTCCGACCCCAGATGATGATGATGAAGAAGAAGCCGTGACGGTTTGTCTGTCGGTAAGCCGGGTGAAACGATGGACCGCGGCGACGACGACGGCGGAGGGGGGGATGAAGTGGCGGCGACCGCCGCACCGCCCACCGGTGAGTGGTCTGCAGAAAGTAAAGCCAACGTGAAAGGGGATATACGTCTGCGTGTTTTTTTTTTTTCAAAGCCGAAGTCGTGCTGTGGTTTTAAAAAGTTTGTTGTTGCTGAAAACAACGTTTTTTTTCGTTTGTTGAGCGGTAGGACGACGCAGCGCACGCGCATGCGCACACACACAGACACCTCAGGCCTGTGTTATGAGTGTCATCACATGTTCATAAGCTGGGAGCTGTTTTAGTTTTGTATGACGCACAACTGTACACTTGTAGGTGGCCAACAAGCACAAGCAACAAGTTTCTCCTATCATCATTGTCCTGAATGCACCATTTGTTTTAGTTTGTTGGTGGTAATCCTTTCCTTTCCTCTGACCTCTGTTGTCTTCCCCGAAGACGTCCCGGCCGAGAGGACGGCGAGGATGAGGAGGGAGAGGCGGAAAGCGCAGAAGAAGAAGAAAGCGCCACCGGCGGTGGATCATCAGCCGAACGTGATGTCAGAGCTGCCATTTGCCTTGGCCAGCTCTGCTGCTTGGGAGCAACTAGGATGTATGTATACACCGCCTTCTTCTTTTTAGATTATGGTTATTTGTTGTTTTCCCTTTTGGGTTTAATAAACAACAAATTATCGCAGGTCTGATTGATAGACGGTCACGGCTGTTGACTTGACAGTGTGGCTGGCAAACTTGCCGATCCTTAACCTCGCTGTCCGCAAAAACAAGTCCTCAAAACCAGTTTGGTGTTGTGGCTCTAGCAGCCATACACAGGATGAGAGACACACGCTTTTGAGTGTGGCGATCATGTAACACAAGTAAAAGCAGCAACAAAAAAAGGGACCAGGCTGACAGAATCACTGGACTCGGGCGTTATCCTCTGTAGACTTCCTTTTTTAAACAAAATCTTATGTTTAAGTACAACTTCATGAGACTCAAAGGTATTTTATCTGTGGCTCCTGCTGGGTTTTCTCACTCGCAGTCACCAGGACCGAGTCGACCCAGAAGAAGAGGAAGAGGAAGCGAGGGGACAGTGGAGGACGTGTGGACAGCGAGGAGGAGGAGGAGAAGAAGAAGAAAAAGAAGCAGAAAGAGAGCCAGCGCCCCAACTACTTTGTCTCTATCCCCATCACTAATGCTCAGGTCAGGATCTGGCCTATGGCCCATATCCCCATATACAGTACATACACACAGAATTTGCAATTTTTGTCACCGGTAGTAGTTGTTGCTTGTCTCACCTGACACGGCCATAGCTAACTTTATGCTTTGAAGGACTTTGAGTTTAATGTCTCTCCATTTTTATATTCTCTTTAGAAAGTTAGTTAATTAAGGAATAGCTGTGACACATGGGTAGTGGAGTTGAGTCAAATCGCTATACCTTTTTATGATGGATTCTGTGGTTATCTTCATCATGAACAAAACTCCCAACGTTTTTTTCCTCCTTTTTCTATGTAATGGTATCTATGTAATATCTACATGTTGGTTTCTGAGCAAGAAAAGAGCATTGATATGAGGCAGGGTTTACAGGGGATTAAAAGGGGAAAGGTGCTGCTGGCTCTCTCAGATATGAATGTGTGATGAAGTGTGAGGACGTCTGCCATTACAGATCAGTGCAGCGGTCGTTGAGGTCCAGGAGGCGGTGCTTCAACAGGAGCCCCGATTGGTCAAAGCTATGATCCCTGCCCCCACTTTGCACATCACACTTTTGGTCACTCACCTCGCCAATCAAGAGCAAGTAGGCCTGTAAGTGAACGCACTTACCCACACGCAAGCACATATGCACTTGTGTGTGTGTAATCAATTAACTGTAAATATATACTGTATATCCCATAATACATTTCTTTATATGGATTACTCAAAAGGACATAAGTAAGACTCTGCAACATAAAAAAAGTAATCACACGATTTAATTAATCATAATGTCGGCATTATTTGAGTTGGGTTATTCCAGGAAGGTCACCAGGTCTTAACGTTTCTAGACATTGTACTTTTTTCATATACAGTATATATATGAAAAAGCCCTACTTATAGCTTTTGATTGAAGTGACAATTTATGCTGACTGTTAATCTGCAGTAAGAGGAAGATTGTGTCATGATAACCTCCAGATCCTCTCGTATGTAATATGAGAGGATTAGGTTGTGTATGCCTGTGTGTGTGTTTATTGATATAATATTTTTCCCATTTAGTGCAGCTACCGCGTTGGATAAGGCTATGCCTTCATTGGCGGAGCTCCTGGTTGGGCGGGACTTGGTTCTGCCCTTCTCTGGGGTCGGTCACTTTAGGAAGGAGGTTGTGTTTGTTGGGCTGGCCCCGGGACAACACAGAGACACACTGGAGAAGCTGGCAGGTGAGTCACGCCGCACACCACACATCATGTCTCCTGTTCGTATCATTTATCTCCTCACAGTTTTGGCATTGCATTGCATGGTGTGTGTACTGTGTAGTGTAAAACTTTTTCGCTATACTTATATGAACTGTTTTGCACTTTTGGGGGATGCTGCATATCATAACTTAAGCAATAATTCTCCATTGATCCTTGCAGGTGGTATTGCTGTTCTGTACTTTAGCCTCCACAGGAAGGGTGTTGCAAAGGGTCACAAAGGGGTGTGTGTTTGTGTGTGTGTCCAGTACTCCCCTCACGTTAAACTGGGTTGTGTATTACATTATTATTATCTATACCAAAGCACTATGCTACACTAGAGCTCAATACGACTCAGCCAGCACCGAGGATACATTAGTTATACCAATGAATAAAATATATCAATAAATCAAATGGAATTCAATGCCTTTTGTCAATACATAAGAATGCTACAAATCTTGGTTTCATTGGTTCAAAAGACAAATTGGAGTGGGAGATTGGTAAAATTAAATAGAAATGTAATTCAAACGTGTGGAATTTACTTAATTACTTAATTTCATTGTATGCATGTGTGTGTGTGCACATTATATTTATATAATGTGGTAAATATATTGTGGTGGTCCTGACTTGAGAGGTAGAGCATGGCATTAACGTTGCCAGGGTTAGGGGTTTGCTTCCCACTGGGACCACTCAATGCTAAAAATGTATGCACTCACGGTATTGTTAGATGCTTTGGATAAAAGCGACCATCAAATGGCATATATTATTTATTATTATATTAATAAGTTGTATGTATGGTTCCATCTCCTTAATGCAAGACAAATTAATGGAGGGACAGATACACTGACAGACAGGGGGAGGCAGACACGTAGAGACAGACGGACACAAAATCTGTCTCTTCTGTCCTTTGCTCAGCATGACCCCTTCCTGCCACCAATATCCTCTTCCTCATTACTACTCCCCACTACTACCTACCTCTGTCATGCTCTATGTCCCAACCCCCCCCCCCCCCTCTCTCTTTTTATCTTTCTCTCTCACTCCCTCACTCAGCTCTCTCTCACCCCTCTCTCACTATTGATTGCATCCTACCTTTGTTTTCTCAAGTTGCTTGTCCAAAAATAGCTTTGATCGCATGATCACACTGTGTGTGTGTATATATTGGTGATCATAAGGTTAAACAATGAATACAAACAAACATGAACATCTCAAGGCTTAAGCTTCATTTGCCTGCCAGTACGGCCAGATTCAGTTTAATAGCAGATTGGGTTGAATGTTGCTATGTTACTTGAATGTTCATGGAGGATGCCTCTCTGATCCCTTTTTTAAATATGATGTCTGTTGCATTGGAAACATCCAACTCTGCTAGTATATTAGTGGTGGGAACCTGTAGCCCCAACTCGGCTACATTGCTCCAGGTCAGCACCGATCTCAATTGGCACACAGAAAAAAAACGGCCTGTGTTGTTTACTACATAGCCCCCTGCCTGCACTCCTCTCTCAGAAAATGTTTAATTTGTTCGACTAGTGCAGTGCCTGTTCAGAACGGGCTCATTGCTTGGCCTCTGGTATTGCTGCTTGCAGCTTTCTCAAGAACTGCTCATCTAAACAACTTCACACACTGCACTTTCGTGGGTCCTCCAGCAATACACCCGACAAGTGTGAAATCAATGGGATTAACAGTTGTCGAGAAATTGACGGACAGACATACAGAGACTCCCCCATTTATAGTTAGATACACTGCAATTCATCTTGCCACAGTCTCTGGCATTAAGAATAATGGAAAGGGAAGATGATCTATAGTTTATGGACAAAATTAAAGCTTTTACCCCAGCTTTCTCAAATTCACTAGTAATAAGTCTATAACATGATAACAAATTGTTGGTGTGTGTGTGTGTTGCAGAGGTTTTACGGAGGTGTTTTGAGGAGCAGGGTCTCCTCCAGGGAGACAGCCGCGGGTTCGAACCCCACCTCACTATTATGAAGCTTTCAAAGGCACCCAAACTGCGCTCCCAGGTACACACACACACACACACACACACACACACACACACACACACACACACACACACACACAACCAAACTACGATCCCAGGTACACATACTACACTGTCAGGTAGACATGTACACACATACACACACACACACACACACACACACACACACACACACCCAACCGAACTACACTGTCAGGTACACACATACACACACACATACACACACACACACACACACAAATGTATTTGATGTTGGCTGTTGCCTACTGCAGTCAGACAGTATAAAGTGAGGGGGTGTGGTGGCGGTGGGGAGGGGGGTAAAAGTAGAGGGAGAGAGACCGGAAGGAGCGATGAGGAGCAGGCAAGAGATGGGGGGAAGGAAGGACTGAGCGTCTTTAAAAAAGAGGGGTCATCTAGCTGAAGGTTATCTGTCTGACTATTTATCGCTGTATCCTGTCTGGCGCCCGTCGGACAGCTCACCACTCTTCCGTGTGTGTGTGTGTGTGTGTGTGTGTGTGTGTGTGTGTGTGTGTGTGTGTGTGTGTGTGTGTGTGTGTGTGTGTGTGTGTGTGTGTGTGTGTGTGTGTGTGTGTGTGTGTGTGTGTGTGTGTGTGTGTGTGTGTGTTGCTGCCCATGAGCGATGTGCATGCACAAAAAGGTGTGGTGAACTCAGAAAAAATACGCTGCATACGATGTAGTAGGATAGTTCTGGAAGAATTGTTAATATAAGCGATGCTTGTCTAGTGTGTCTAGTTTTTTTGGTTCAACAATAGTTTTATATAGCAATTATTATATAGTACTTAAATCGTGGTAGTATTACATAGTAACAGTACTTGATGATTAGTTTAATGTTTTCTTTTTGCCTTTTCCACTTTATGTCCACCGGTCTCGCAGGGTCTCAAACGAGTGAATCCTGATTTTTACTCCAGCTATACGGACAGGTAGGTGGTCGGTTCCTTCCTACAATAAGCTACATCTCTGTATAAGATCATATTAGTCAGGTGGGTGGGTGGTTCCTTCCTTCAGTAAGCTACATTTCTGTATTTGGTCATGTTAGTCAGGTAGGTGGTTGGTTTTTCCTACAGTAAGCTACATCTCTGTATAAGATCATGTTAGTCAGGTAGGTGGTTGGTTCCTTCCTTCAGTAAGCTACATTTCTGTATTTGGTCATGTTAGTCAGGTAGGTGGTTGGTTCCTTCCTACAGTAAGCTACAGCTCTGTATTAGATCATAATACAGACATACAGTATTAGACATCTAAATAAGTACACCTATCCAAATTACTGCTGGATTGTTCAGTAAAGGAGCCGTTTCCATGCAGGTTCTTTGGAGACCAGAGGGTGGAACGGGTGGATCTGTGCTCCATGTTGAAGAAGAAGCAACAAGATGGATATTATCATACCGAGAGCTCACTCCAGCTAGGTTAGTTTGTATGCATGCTTTCTCCATCTCTCTCTCTCTCTCTTTCTGCCTTTCTTTCACTTTCTCTTCCTCCTTTAATTAAATTTTTTTCCTTTCACACACACACACGATCATGCCTTATTATTGTACAACAATCAATGTTTGCAGTTACAATATATTACAGTATTAAGATTTAGTTAGATTTGTTTGTATCAACCTTCAAGTGAGGTTCCACCGGCACAGCCACATTTTTATTAACTCTGTCATTATAGTGTCCCAACAAGCTCTCGAAATGTACCCAAAAACCATTTGAAACTCAGAATAATTAATTACTACAACGTCCATGGTGCATTGCTTGGCAAGCGTGAGTCGAGTCGGCCAATGGGACCTTGAAAAAGACAACACTTATGCCATATCACAATATTACCATATCCAAAATCTAAGACGATATTTAGTCTCATATCAAAATATCGATATATCTATATATCGCCAGATGCTCAGGCAGGCTCACAAGTTCTCTGTGCCGTGACTCACCTGTGGAGGTACACATTTTTTTACATATATATATTTTTTTAAAACATTTTAATAGGAATGTTGATTGTGGCCTTAGTTTGAAACCCACTGAGACCACAGGCAGTAAATGGTACTGTTTAAGCCGTCTTCCTCAGTCTACATGTAGGAGTTGTTTGAAGTGGAATAAGGAGCATAAACTGGTGGCTACCAGGGGGAATTACAATGAGACTAGACTATAATTAGCTTAATTAGGTTTTTGTTTCCCTCTGAGCCACCAGAGGGAGCTATTCACCCACATAGGTTCACTTGGGCTTTCCAGTAGCTCTGTAATCCAAAAAGTAAGGAATTCTGGACACATTTGTTATCACATTATGGTTATGTAAATATGCACACAAAAAAAAAACCCAATCTGTTTGTTTTTTAAAATGAATTCCCCTCCCCCCCCCCCCCCCCCCCCCCCCCCCGGTCCCCCCCTGCACCAGCTTAGCTACACATGCTACAGCGCCAGTTACAAGCCGCAGCTTTCCACACCACTTTGATTTTGTGATGGACTAGCGGGCTAATTAGCGAGTAGCGCTGATTCCTCAGCACCATCAGTGCCTGGGGATCCTGTGTGTTCCTCCCCTCGTGCTTTTGGCACCTATAAGCACGCTCTGGTGGCGCCGCGTCGCTTCGGCTTATTGCCCACCATCTCCACATTAATAGGCTGGAAAATTGAGAAATCACAGTAAAGGGCATATCTAGGATAGGCTGTTAATTGGACATCCATTACTGCGGAAGAAAAAACATTTGCATAATAACACGAAAGGAAAACCTAATGCTCAATGAGATCGGTGCCCAGTTAACATGCTGTTCCCATGTCCCATGTATGTGTTTCGTATCTGTGTGGTCAGATGTGTGCCAGTGAAGTAAGTATTTGTTTTAGGACACTTCTTGACAGCAAAGTATTTGATTTAATGGAGCATGATCATGGGAAGACTGGGAGTGTTAACCAACTGGTCTACACTGGCAGCCTAGTTAATGGACAACACACATCTTGGCCACAGTGGGGATTACAAATGCAAACTAACGCAGCACCTTTTAATTGGAGAGAGGAAGGGAGCTACCTCTAGGTGCAAGGAGCATGTATACAAAGTGTTAAATGAATAATGAAGTAAAGAATGTTATATCATGTGTCGATAATATTGTTAAGATTCATTGTTCCCCAACATTCAGTTTTAAATGGCTATAGATGGTCTATAACCCACACTGATTCCATACAAATGGACTAAAAAGGCTATACCTATGTTGGCTTTTATAAAGGCATTAACTGGTTCGAGGCTACATAATGTTGTAGCATAATGCTAAATTCTATGATTCACCATTTTATAGCTTTAGTGTGTTTATAGCAGTGCTGTTTTCAGTGTAATCCGTTTTATTTGTGACAAAATGACACCGTGAGCGTGTTGCCGATCGTCCATACAGACACAAACACAATCTACAGCTTTCAGCCTGTGTGAAAGTGTCGCAATGTTTTGTGGATCGCTAGAATTCCCTTGTGTTCATATGCATGCATGTGTTTGCATGCGCATATTGACGAGAGGCGAAAGACAAAGCGGGAGAGCGACGCGGGGAGGGAGGGAGAGAGAGAGATGTGTGGGAGTGAGAGACAACAGAAAGAACGGCACCACTTGCACACACGCTATTATTGAACGGCGGGAGACATAGTCAAGGGTTCTCCCTCCTCAAATCCACAAAGAGCCCACAATGTGGAAAATGAATCTTTTTCAAATACATTTCACCACATACGCCGAAAGATGAAAGCAGTTGGACCGGGGGATGTTGTCCAGCCCTTTATTTTACAATATATATATCCCCCAAAAAATGATGTATTGCCAATAAACAGAAATACAGAGGATGGGGATGAACAGAAACCTCATATCTGAAGTAAGGCAGGGATCTTGCACATAACTCAGTGCAGAGTACTGAGTTATGTGTGTGTGTGTGTGTGTGTGTGTGTGTGTGTGTGTGTGTGTGTACTGTGGTGTGTGTACTGTGAGTGTACTGTGTGAGTTATGACTTTTACCAAACAGCATAGACTTCATCAAATATTCAGGCATTGCGAGAGATTTGATGGAAACAATTAATATTGCATTAGCAGAAAAGGTTCGAAATAATAAATGCGTCCAGATCCGAACAGGTGCGTAAGCAAATCGATCTGCTTTTGTCTGATGGGTTAGAGTGAATGAATTATATTCCCATACAGTTTCCTCTGCCATGTCTTTCTGCTTCTGCCTTTTATTTGATCTATTTTACGCTCTCATGCACTTTTCTGTCTCTGACACACAACACAACCCTCTCTTTTTATCTGTGTGTGTGTGTGTGTGTGTGTGTGTGCGTGTGCGTGTGTGCGTGCGTTTGCGTGTTCTGCTACTAGGTCATAGCAGGTAGAAAATGAGGAAATGAGATCCTCCGGGAAATGGACACACACACACACACAGGGAAGTGCCTTGCGCTGGATCGATGGCTGCGAGACTGGTAATCCTCAGGGAGTAGCGGAGGTTTACAAGGGGATGCATTCAGGAAACACGGCAGCGCGTGTTGTTTTCAGTAGCCAGGAGGCGCTGCCGCTCAGGGGCCGTGATCTTTAATCGCAGCCGGATGTCAGGGCTGCGGTGGGGTCGCGTTCGCTAGGTCCCGCCCCTGAGGCTTCTCTTCAAGGTGTAGTTCCTCGTTGCGAGTGCAGGCCTGGAAACCAAATTTATATATAAAATATGACGGGTGTACACATCCACCATCGTTCGACCTTCATCCAAACCCTCCTGTTTTGTCAGTTTTTAATTAATTTGAATTCATTCCTAATTTTTATTCCCCCGTTAGCTGGCGCCTGAGCAACCGACGGTGGAGATGCTAAGCTGGTTCTTGGACGATGGGTACTCCAGTAGCGTGGAACAGTAGATGGCGTGTAGACCTGCAGCTAACAGGCTTAGAGCGAGACAAGGCGTCCACTGATGCATAATGGGAGGGTATGTGCTTATCTGCGGGAGCTCTGTACATCGCCTCTCGTCTGTGCACGAGGTTTTCATGTGTATTTCTTATCAACAATTGACGATTGTGAGTGATGTGGGCATGTTTGTAAAACCGTCACGCATAACTGTTTTTTTGTTCTTCGGTTTCCCCAGTTTCCCCTGTTTTGCACTTGGAACCCGTTTAGGCACGATGCTGATTCTCAATCGCACAGCCGTCCGTTTTAACCTCTTCTGGTTGTCTTAATTGAATACGTTGGTTTCCGTCATCCCCAACAATAATCCACAAACAACCCCCCACCACACTACACTAACAGAAAAAGGGAGGGTAGATGAGGTATGGAAAGAATGGCGGGAAGAGCCCGAGATTGGAGCGCCGTAACGCGGCCTGTCACGCATGTACATGCCCTCCCAGTGGCGGCCGGAGGGTTACCTGAGCAGGGTGATGCGGCGCCGGGTTTACATCCCGCCGGTGACCGCTTGGCACCCGGTCTCCTGGCCGGGTCGCAGCCACGTGGTGTATTCCAGACGAGGCGCAGCTGCGGCGGTGGGCTGTTAGGAAAGGCTGAGGGTTTGTTCGGCGGTCCTGTCCCTTTTTATTTAGACTGAAGGGAATGACTACGGCGGAAGAACACGGCTCCTCAGAACTAGGTCACGGAATAACAAGCACCTAGTCTAGCGCTCGCTCGCTCTCACTGTGTGTGTGTGTGTGTGTGTGTGTGCATGAATGAAGATCCACTGCTGCAGATGTCTTGCTGTGGTGTGTGTGTGTGTCTCACATGACTCTGTACTGTCTTGTGTCTGTACCTAGACAAAGATCTCTCTTACAGCAAATTCTAATTTTTCTCCAGCTTTGCTCTGGGTGCTCGGTGCACCTTGATGAACTTCACATTATTTCTTTATACATTATTGCAGTATATCTTAAATGGTATGCCATTGGCTTGTTTTGCAGAACACACACACACACAGGATTATCACACATCCATACCTGAATTCACGGTTATTTTTTTATAAAACATGGGATTTATTTTAATTTAATCAGATTACTGTTGTATGGTCGTTACCAAAATAATTGAGCATAGAAACAAACTGTGTACAGGTTTAGATGAACACATCACTCACTGTTGTGTAAAGTGACTGCATATGTGTGTGTGTGTGTGTGTGTCTGTGTCTGTGTGTCTGTCTGTCTGCAGCGCATGCTAAAGGTCAAATGCATATACGTGTAGTTAGCCATGTGGCACTTTACTGAGAATTTGTCCAAGCTATCCTGAAGGCTGAATTATTCTTCAAAGGAGAAGAACAGCGTCTCAAGGCTTTCCATATATGAAAACACCATTTTTGACACATGAGTGAGGGGGGAGGAAGAGGAGAGAGGGAGGGAGGGAGAGCGAGACATAAGTAGTGGCAAGGAAGGGAAAGGAGGGAGTAAGGAGAGCGGGTGCAAGGAGAGGTGACATTAAGCAGCCTTTAGAATGAAATGTGGGACCAGGGGAAAAAAGATGCAGCAGCCGACTGAGGCAGGTGGTCGAGGGAGGGAGAGAGGGAGGGAGGGAGGCTGGGGGAGGGCAGCAGGAGAGGGAAGAGATAGTGGGGAAGAAAGGGAGAGAGAGCTAGGGGAAGAGAGAGGGAGATGAAATGGGAAGTGCCGGGGCCAGTGAGAAACCAAGCACTGGCGCTGACGCTTTCAGCGACTAAAAAAAGCCAGCATCCGCTGCGGCCGACAGAATCGGATGGCCTCTCCTGTCTCCCTGTTTCTCTCTCATATATATATATATATATAGTATGCCCCCTCTTTCTCCTTCCCTTCCTCTTGTTTTGTAGATGCGGTTCTGATCATTTAAGGTTTATTTTATTCAACACATAGCACCCCCCTTTCTTTTTTACAAACCTAGGCTTTTAAGTTTTTCACCAAATGTGCTCGTTTCTTTTCTCTGTACGCCAATTCATCCATTAAGAAGCGTCCGAGTCAGCGGTTCCTTCACTCCCGTATTTTATGTTTTCTTCCATCTTCTAATTGTATGCATCGATGCAGCACCCTATTAGTATTTATTATTAGCGTCATTAGCCAACGTGTATACTTAATCGCACTATCGATACACCAATTTAAGCGGATCTATATAGACCAATTTGGAGTGGCCGTCTCCATGAGGTCACAGCAGTAGATCAGTGTGTACATACGGAGAGAATTGCACATTTGGCAAAATGTCTTGCTGTGCCGTCGAGTGCCAGAACAGGAATGGCAAAAAAAGATGGCCTTCATTTTTCATATTTCATATTTTCACATTTTTCGTATTCCGTCGTCAAAGAAACCCGTCAACGGGCACACGGAGACATTTGTTGCCGCCTGGAGCGGCGAAGGGCTTGTCGTTTCATCATGGTGGAGAAGTTGATTTGAAGTCGTTTTTTGGAGTAGCATTACCGCCGCGTAGTGCATCTGCGGTTGTACGTATCACACAGCTTTAATGTTGCCTTTCGGTTCTCTCTCACTGGATGATAAACGACTCTCCCTTCTCCAACATCTTATCCACCATGGATTTCTTATCGTTTGCAAAACACCGGGACCTAATGGAGGTGACCACCGCCGGTGATTCCATCAGCGGAAACACAAGCCGGCGCTCTCTGTGCGCCCCGGGGTGCTGTAGTTTAATTAGGCCCTTAATGATGCTTTCAGTTGATTGGCCTCCGCGTCGAGCATCCTTGTCTTTGTCCAGCGGAGGACGGACGAGTCTCCCTCGATTCAGCCTCCGTCTCCGGCAAAGGCTGCGGTTTCAGGAAAGAGGAGACGCTTTGTCCTAAAGGGGTGGGGGGGGGGGGGCCGAGGGCGGGGTGATGTCGTGTTGGGGGGAAGAGGTCGGAGGGAGATGGAGGGGGTGGAAAAGAGACAATGGCAGTATAATAAGGGTGGATTGAAGGATCGGCAGTAGTATGAAAAAAAAAAAAAAAAACGGAGACGCATGAAATATTGCCGTGTCACCGCGAACAACGTTGTAAATGTCATCTTGATATGACAAAGAGCGGGCAGGTGTCTGGCGAAGGCTCTCGGAAAAGGTGGATATACTGGAGACGTGCAGTTATGGATGGGTGAAACCCGTGGAATCGGACACTTGTGTGACGAGATTACGCGTCTCGGTGAAATGATGATATGATTATATGGTAATAGTCCCGATGTGTACGCCATTATTTTCACATTTGTTCTCCCGACCGTATTGGCAGATCGATGGAGGCAATATAAAAATGAATACAGACGATGTATTCTATGGAGTTGAAGGGACTGTTTTCGGTGAATAAAAAAAATAGCATCCTGATCCCGGTTAGCGTGGCGCGTAATGCATAATATGCATACGTGTGATCCCATTGGCGCTCTGCCTCCTGTTCTCTAGGTGCACATAGTAAATAATGAATATGACTTGGAAGGACATTGACGTCACCGTTATATCCCCCATACACTGTGTCTGTCTCTCTCTCTCTGGTTCTCTGGTTCTCTCTCTCTTGCTCTCTCTCTCATCCTCTCCCCCTCTCTCACGTTCCCTCTCTCCGTCACATGCTCTCTCGTTCTCTCATACGGCAACAAATAAATGAGAAATCCTATCCCCTCATGTGCTGCTGTGCGGCTACCATGGGCGTCTAGTCTGCTGTGTGAGCGGTGCCGACGCTCGCTGGTGGAGTTGACTTTGCTCTGCGCAAGAGGTCAACCGCGTT
>JAOPHQ010004062.1:72500-80631 GCA_030340625.1 Merluccius polli
AACCGGTCTGTGGCAGTTTACACTGCTCTGCCACATTCAGAGTCGGGAAATCGGGTTCAAGCCACTTGTAAACCCGAGGTGTGAACAGAGCTACTGTTTGCTTTGCTAACGTCATAGAAGCCTTTTCCTCTAGGAAAGGGGTGATGGATGATTTTATGGATGATCTCCCACAGTGACATTAAGTACAGTGGAATCTGCTTATTGGTCTCAGATGGGGTTTCAGTGTAATATGTAGTGTCACAAGGTCCTTGAATTCTGTAAAACACAGATAGAAATGTATCACCGCTCTCCCAATCTGAGTAATGCAGTCACGTCTGTCGACTATGGAGAAACATTTGCCATGTTTATGATTCACCTTCAAAGATAACAACTACAGTACCATTAAGTGCAAAGCGATACGCTGCACTGGTGATATATGACATTCATGTCTGTGTGGTGTTTTAGCTTTGCTCTGGCCTGTGTGTACACACAGGCTTATCGTGCAGGTTTATTGTGCAGTTGTAAATGCAGACTTTGACGCCATCGCCGGAGAGTATCGCTGGGAAACATAAGGTGTTTATGGGTAGTTTGCAGATACAAATACACAAGTCTGTTGTTCCTATTCCCTGCCATTTGTATTTCTTAGGCTCCCATTCTCTCCTTCTGGGTTTATTTCTCTCACTCTCGCTCGCTCGCTTTCTCTCTCGCTCGCTCGCTTTCTCTCTCGCACGCTCGCTTTCTCTCTCGCTCGCTCGCTTTCTCTCTCGCACGCTTTCTCTCTCCCCCCCCCCCCCCCCCGGCTGCAGCTGCAGCGCTCCACACAGTCAGGCCAGTGTGTCCTACTTCTGGAAGGGAAGCAAGGGTGAAGTGTGAGGGGGGGGAGAAAGAAAAATAATCCTATTTTTGGGGATTGATAACAGGATTTATACGCAGTATAGAGACTAGTAGAAGCCGATGGAGATTAAAGAGATAGGGCGGGGGACTCCCAGGCATGGAAATAACAGCCAGGGAGATTTGTTGTAGGTCAGATGCTACCCCTGTGATGTGGTGTGGTGATGCTTATGGGCACAGCAAAGTGTGTGTGTGTGTGTGTGTGGGTGTGGGTGTGTGTGTGTGTGTGTGTGTGTGTGTGAGAGGGTGTGAATGAGTTCAGCCATAGCTGATTAGACAGGGCGACATGCAGCGTTGTTAGCACTCACTGCGGGTGATAATACACAACCACTCACAGCAGGCACACACACACACACACATACCCTAATGTGTTTAGACAGCCAGAGTAACACATAGTGTGATAGTAGTCCATTTAGAAAAACACCTTGTTTTAGCGGTCCGATATTTCATTACATTTCTGCTGCCAAGCCTTTATCTTTTTTTCCACTCGATTGATCCCTGTGTAACTGTCACAAGAAAAGATAAACGTCTCATGGAAAACAAAACCCATTGCATTCAACCTTTGACAGTACACATGTAGCTTGTAGGGAGGAGGGCACTTAATCAAGGTGCGTGCCATTCGCCTATTACTGTTTTGCTTGTTAAGCGACAGTCACACCGATGTCATGCGTGTTTTTTTCTTTTTAAAATGATGATGGACAGGATGTGGACATAGTTAGCTGTCACAGCATCATTTTGTGATGAGTCAAGCATTTTAAATGGGTTGTTTTAAAAATGTATTTGCCTTGCTTTTTTTTTTTGCCTAGCATTTATCTTTGGCTATAGACCCCTAACACGCAAATCCATCTCTAACCCTTTCCCCAGGGCCTCTATAATGTATGTACAGGTAATTAGTCTGACTTATGTTATGACCCGAAACCGAGCTTGTCTCGTTTCAGAGTCACCGCGGAGGCTATTGGCATCGCTGTCGGCTCCGTTCCTATAACCACGTTTAGGCGGCTCACGTATACGTTACATATCTGACTCAGTGTCAAATAGGAGGTGACATATGGCGTCTTCTCTCCAATGGCTGTATCGCAAGTCTCGGTAGTTTGAGGACACCGTGAAATGCCACTGTAGCAGACAGCTCTACCACGCGCCACCTGATTGGCTTTTGCTGGGGCCCTCCGACCCCGGATACGGGTAGATCTTGGTTGAGAATGCATTTATTGGAGATGATATTTGCCAAGCAGATGTTATGTGCTGCCATGACAGCGGCTCTCTCCTGAGTGTGTGTGTGCTGATAGTTGGTTTATCCTGGGTGCCATGATTGCTCTGCATCAAGGGTGTGCAGCCCCACCCAGCCCAGAGTCCAATCAGTCTGACTCGGGCCGGGTGAGGCTATAAACCAGCTATCAACCACACACACTCCACAGCCACCCATTCATATTGCGTTCTGTAACAGGATGCGTTATCAAATAAATAACGGGCGATGACAGCACGTCGGTAAATGTTGGAGAACTGTCATTTGATCCACCAGGATTGGATTGTGCCACAACAGTGACATCACCCACTAGCCAGCCACGTGATCGTGGCTCTACGAGACGGGGGGGGAAGTAGAAACGATGTCGATAGTATCGGCTGGAAAGGTTAAGCCCGTCGGCGAGTGCGGACAAGCTGTCGTTTGCCATTAAAACAACCAAACATTCGGTGTTGTTTAATAGGTGAACGGACCCGGCTGTGTGGATATGAGCCGACGTCCGGAGAACGAGTGAATGTCGACCCTCGGAGGTGGTGGTGGCGATCCACCTGTGTTTTTATGCTATTTGTTACCGGAGACCCCAGGGGGGGGGGGGGGGGGGGGTCTGTAACCTGCCTGCAGGCGATCCTCCCAGACCACAGACCCGCCCGCTGCTCCGCACAGATGAGGCGACGCGTCCCTCTGTGGCGCTCTCATCCGCCATCTGCGGTCCACTTATTTCAGTTTTGCAGCCATCGATTTTAGTTAGTTGTTTTTTTTGCCGAATCCATAGAGCGGTTTGATCGCCGCGGCCGGTAGTCAATCTCCACCCTAATGGGGTCAACTGATATGTGGCTGATACGTTTGTTGTTGACATATCGGTTATTGTCTGGCTGAAGAATATTGGCCATCAGCGCAGTGTTTGTTTTTTTTGTTGTTACCGGGGGATATCTGCACACTACCAGATACATCTCTATCAAAAGACGGCGTTTTTTGAGCCCGGTCAGCACTATTGGATCATTAGCCGCCGAGTCGCTCGCTCGATATGCGCAATACGCGCACAGCAGGGGATGCAGCTAAAAGGGGAATTATTTTCAATCCAGTAGCGACGGCGGCGCTCTGTCAATGCGGACGGATGGGTGTTTAGACTCGCTCAGATGTATTTGTATACGTTTTTTTTTAACACATTTCTCTGGGTCACTCGTCGCCGCGTGTTAAGTGGGACAAAACGACTTGTCCTCTTAAACTAACACATGGGTTTGGTGTGATTCCTGTAGAATTCAGTGTGTGTGTGTGTGTGTGTGTGTGTGTGTGTAATATACATTTAGAGATATATATACACTGAGGAGAGGGTGGGAGGCGGTGGCGTCAGACAGGGGCAGCAGAAGGAGAAGACTGATGATGAGTAACAACTAAGCATAGCTAGTGAAGTGTGCACAGCAGCGGTCACATGAGAGGAGAGGCAAGGGAGGTGTTTCCCTGGACCCCTTCATCGTTTCTCTCATTTCTTTCTTTGATCTTTCTTTCTTTCTTTCCCATGGTCTCTATACGTGTTTCTTACTTTCCCATCATTTCTTTCTTTATCCCATCATCCCTCTAAATGTATTTCTTCCCCATCGCAGCTCCATCTTTCTTTCCTACCCATTATCTTTCTTTCTTTCTTTCTTTCTTTCTTTCTTTCTTTCTTTCTTTCTTTCTTTCTTTCTTTCTTTCTTTCTTTCTTTCTTTCTTTCTTTCTTTCTTTCTTCTCTTTCTTTCCTCTTCTTTCTTTCTTTCTCTTTCTTTCTTTCTTTCTTTCTTTCTTTCTTTCTTTCTTTCTTTCTTTCTTTCTTTCTTTCTTTCTTTCTTTCTTTCTTTCTTTCTTTCTTTCTTTCTTTCTTTCTTTCTCATCATCTCTGTTTAATTCTTTCTTTTTGTCTTTCCCATTATCTTTCTTTCTTTCTTCCCTTATTTCTTGCTCTCTGTCCTCCATTTCTTTCCTCATTTTCTTATTTCTTTCTTTCTTTCTCCCCGTCTTCCTTTCTCCTGCTCCCTCCATGTCCTCTTCACTGTACTCGCGTTGCCTTTCCTTTGTTAGTGCCCTGAAGGCCAACAGCAGCAGCAGCGCATCTCCGCGCATGAGCTGGAGCATGAAGTAAATCAACGTGAACTAGACATCTCAGTGAACTAGGTCACCATGGCGATGTAGCTGGCCCACACAACAGCTGAGGTACTAGTCTCGCAGACGAGACTTTGGAATAATATCTACAGTCTGATGGCAGACGAGCTCAGATCTGGGTGAACGGGGGGCGTTTCAGTTTCATTCGCTTCATATTTTGTTTTTCGATCGCTTTGCTGGAGGCGGGGATCTGTAAGCGCGTAATTGGCGGACGCAAACTCGGCCAGCAGTAGCACGCCGTGAAAAGAAAGGATTCAAATGAACGCCGTGTAGACTGACCACTGTAAGAAATACTCGTACTGTAAAATCCCCTTCTTCTGCTTCATCCACTCTGGGTTTTCTTCGGTAGCATGTCTCGTAACTCCGCCCCCTCACAGTTGTTGGTTTCCGGCCCAGGATCTGTGCCGTCTACCCCTAGTTCTGTAGTACATAGTAGGACCACCGGATCCCACATTACTGAGTAACTGAACCAGAGGGTGGGCTGCAGCTGAGACCAAAATGCAATTACACTAGCAAGAGCCTCTGTGGACATTCATCACGCCATGACAACATGTATAGAGAGAGGCATGCGCTTCCAATGCCTCTGCTTCTTGCATTCGACGCAGTTGTCTGCAATAGCTTGGAGCGTCTTCATATTCAGCACTTCAACCCCAATTATTTGCAGAGCGTGGTCAGCCATTTACTTGCTGCATTACAAGCGATTCACAGCTTTCGGCGGGGCTCGAACAGAATGTACATTCTCTCCAGTACAAGATGTTGTGAATAATATATTACGTACACTGACTAATTGCTGAAACAGCCTTCATGGGAGAGAGAAACGCCTACTGTCCTTTTGGTGGAGAAATCAACCCCCCCCCGAAAACAAACGAAACAAAAACCAACAAGCTTGGTGAATGTGCTTTTTTTTTCAAATCGCTCTAAATCACCACTCACCCTCCAGCCGTCAAATTGAGCTAATGGTGGCAAGTCATGGGTTTTTTCGTTGCCACACACACACTCACACACACACACACGCGCGGCCCCATACTGTGGAATGAAGCAAGAGGAGCATAAAAAGAAAAAACGACCACCACCACATACCACAGTGAACCTTTTATTTAGCCTGCTGGGGCTGCCGAACACAACCCCGAGGAGAAGCTAAGAAAATGTCATATTTGTCCCCAGGGAGCTGTTAGTTTCCCCCCCCCCCCCACCAAGGGACAGTTCGCAATAAAACTGTCCAATCCAGGTACGAAATAAACGATTTTCTCCACAGTTGGCTCCCGGTGTAGGCGCGCTTGTCTCTTGTTATTTCCGTCTCCGCAGACGGACAACACTGCTGTTGATTATTGATCCGCCAATCTGAGTCAGCCATGACCTTCCTGATGAGCCTCATGGCGAAGGCCGATCCGGGGAATATTAATGTGCTCCATTTTTGTTCCCACGCGCGTAATTCTTTTTAATGTCAAATTGTTTAACCAACCCCCCCCCCCCCCCCCCCCCCCCCCGATAAGCCGGGTTGTTAATTGCAAGCTCCATTAACCACAACCGCCGTGTTGTCGGTCAGCCACCAGCTCGCCGCTTTGGAGGCGTGTGCGTAAATGAGCGGTTTCCATGGTAATGATTATTAATGTATACCGTTACATTTGGAGAGGGGGGGGGATATGGAGAGTCACATAAACAGCTCATCACATGCAACACACCTCACTGTGCGTGTGCGTGTGTGCGCGCATGCGTGCTGAAGACTGCATCCTCCCCAAAGTCCGAGAGGATTTCTGGTATTTCCTCAGGAAGCTGCTCCTCCATCCTCCCTAAACATCCCCCCCCCCCCCCCCCCCCCACAAATACACATTTTGTTCTGTCCTTGTAATTCCCCATGTACAACACACGCATGCATGCACACGCGCACACACACACACACACACACACACACACACACACACACACACACACACACACACACACACACACACACACACACACACACACACACACACACACACCTTGCAACTCCTCAAGTCCATTATGGGATGGTTTTTGGAAAGGGCAAGACTATTAAGATAAATCCTTTGCTGCTTTGCAGGGCTGGTGTGTACCAGGCGGTAGCGTCATAACATCATTCTCAGTCAGCCAATCCTTTCACTTGGCCACCACCTCCTCTACCCAGCACCGGGCTCTGCTTTTTCCACTGTGGAAAGAACAGGACTTTGCTGAGTCCCACTGGCAGACGATCAGAATATCCGACGGTCCGATCCAAAGACGATAGACATGGATGGTGTGGGGGGATTTGGCGGAGAGGGGGAAGTGGAGGGGTATTTAGAAGGATTGTTGAGCAATAAATTCAGCTCGAGCAATGATATCAGGCCGTGACGGTAGTGGAGTGCAAACTACCACCACAGTGAAGCGAAGGGAAAATACTGCATTACAAGGCCAGATGATGGCGATGGTTTATTCTCTCACACACACTTATCTCCCCTCAATTGGAATGTCACTGTTGTCCACCAGTAAGCACAGCATGGGGAAAAAAAGAGATTAGAGAGAGATTAAAGTGGAAGAGTGACGATAAATAAGTCTGAGGGATGAATGGGTGCAGCCAGAGGGAGAGAGGGGGAGAGAGAAGAGAAATCAAATGCTAGCGTGGTTTTCATTAGCATGCCAATCAAGGCGGCTGGGTGCTTATTTAGCAGGCCGGTCTGCAGGCACCCACATTACAGCGTGTGTTTTGAAGGCCGGAGAGACGCATGCAGACGGTGGGTGGAAGGTAAACGGGAGGGCAACGAAAACCACAACAACAAATGGTTGTGAAGCAGTGAATGAAACCAATGAGGATAGATGGAGAGCGAGAGATGTGCAGACAATGGGGGGGGGGGGGGGGGGGGGGAGGGGGAGAGGAGAGGAGAGAGATTTTACAACCACATAAATTGTTAAAAGTTGTAGTGGGTGGTTGCTACTGTCACCATGACAACGGAGCTAGCAAAAAAAAAAAGATAATTGAGAGAAAAGGAGGTAACAAAAGGTAGGTTGAGAGATGGCAAATGAGGACAACGGCTAAGTCCATAGCCACTGAACTTTGGAAGACATTATAAAAATGCTAGAGCAATATTGGTTGTTTTACATGTGTATATCCTTCGCTTGTTATGTCTTCGGTTGAGTTTTTGTTTTGTCAATTGAGTGTTTTCATTTTGTGTTTATGTTGTGTCTTCCAGACTTGGTTCGGAGCCCACTCCATTCCAAACGCACAAGTATGTCTCCCTCGTCTCGTCACATCACTCCTAATCACTATTCCCATCTCCAGTAACGAGAGCCATTCATCACTCAAAATGATGTCCTGATTTCTATCCGCGATGTAATCAAAGGAATTGGACACGAGTATAATCACTAAAATCCATCACTGAATTGTTTGAATTAGAGGTTGAATCTGCAATAATTCATGTACATTTTCAATAAAAAGTATTAAGAACATTTATATTCACACACCATCAAAAGTGTTCTTCTTCTGAACTTGATTGTGAGTAATGACATGCTGATTATAGGTCCAATAACCTTAATCAACCTGTCCCTAGTTGAAACACATTTATATCTCTTATACATTGCAATACGCAAACCACTTAAGGAAATAATTATTTGGTTTAATTTACTATTTTAGATTTAAATCTAGTTGTATATTTATTGTATTCATTAAATAATTACAAAAAAACAAACAAATATCAACAAAAGTCAGTACTTTATATGTATCATGTTGTCACGGTTGTTTTCACCACAAATTTCCATCAATTATAAATAAAATAGTTAACATAAATACAGTGAAAACTGTAATGAATGTAAAGCACAGCTATAAATGAATAAGACAAAGTGAACAAGCAGTGAGCAGCTCTAAACAACGTCCATGTATCCATGTTGTTGAC
>JAOPHQ010004063.1:0-27500 GCA_030340625.1 Merluccius polli
CCGACAGTGGGTAATCTGTGTGCTTAGAAAATGTTGTAGTTGGGCTTGGCTAGCTTTCGCGCACCGGATATTATTTTCCCTTTTGAAGTGAATCTTTATTTTTTCATGACACAACAAGCACTACATCATTAACACCCCAATCGTTTTGGCTCTTTTAAGCACTCTAATGCATTACACAGGCTTTATGCAAAGGCTTACAGTCTATGTCATTTTCATGGCTGAACAAAAGGCCAAAAACATAATTTTCTCCTCAACTGGACAATGAAATTGTATTCTTTTGAGCAGACCAAGTGCTGCATGTGTGTGTGTGTCCATGTGTGTTTCCGTGTGTGTGTGTATGCGCTTGCATATGTGTGCCTGTATGTATCTATGTGTGCGTGTATGTCCATGTGTGTGTGCGCGTGTGTGTCTGACCATGCATGCGCATGTATGTTTGAGTGTGTCCACTCGTGTGTGTGTGCCTGTATTAGGGATGGGCATTTCAAGCAAAAATAATATTCGATATTCGCTGGAACTATTCAACAATTATTTGAAGACCCCCCCCCCCCTGCACACAGGCTGCATGCAAGAGAGCAAGACCCATTCATTTTCACAACTCTTTTTATTTTGACGTCATGTACTTTAGTGATGCAATGCTTAT
The DNA here is from genome assembly GCA_030340625.1 of Merluccius polli. Taxonomy (NCBI): domain Eukaryota; kingdom Metazoa; phylum Chordata; class Actinopteri; order Gadiformes; family Merlucciidae; genus Merluccius; species Merluccius polli. The sequence goes on from JAOPHQ010004063.1 coordinate 641, forward strand.
CTGAATGAGCTGGAATTCACAACAGAATATTTATTTATTTATATTTATATTGTATGTTTTAGGGATGCAAAAAAGACCCTAAAACTCGAATCGAAATACACGGTCCAAATCTCAACAAGTACTCGTGTAGTCGTTTGGTAGGTGCTTTTTTTTAGTCCGCAATAGTTTCCACCAATGTACACATATCGTCTGTATGTGTCCGAGTGCATGTGTGTGTCCGTGCAGGTGCACGTGTGTCTATGAGCTGTAAAACGGTTCAGCGAACTATTGTCAAACGCCTCACCGCGTACCTGCTACCTTACTCGATCAACAGAGGCTTTCATTAGTCGCGCAAAAAGTAAAACATAAAAATAACACAAGCATTGCAACTGAATACATCCGTGGTCGCAACAAGCCCTGATTTAACGCATTGCTGCATCTTTTGTATTTTTAAAGACAAGACGATAGTCGCACATGCTTAGTAACTAAGCCCATGAAGGTGAACCCTCCCGGACTCTGCTATTAACATGAACCGCTCCCCGGAGGAGCTGCACATCCACATGAAAATACCAATAAACATTTTTTCCATTTGCTTGCTTTTTTAAAGTTGTGTGCAGTTAAACGGTTAAATACGATTATTAAAAGTGTTCAATGTCTCCTTCCTAGTTGTTCCTTCAGAACCGCTTGGTCCATGGCGTTAATAGGCGGCCCGCTTTGTGCGTGTGCTTGTAAAAAATATATTTTAAAGGCTGATTATTATGGTATTGTATTATCTGTAAAGTAGTACAAGGTTAACAGTGTTTCTGTTATAACACTCTCGCCCTGGAACTCGAACCGTTTTCTGATGCCCCAAAAAATAAATCGAAATAATTACGTTAAAAGTGCAACGATTAGTCGACTATCGGCTTCAAATGGCGACTAAGAGTTGACAAAGAAAATCCTTTAGTCGGGGTCAGCTCTAATATATATATATACAGTATATATATATATATATATATATATATATATATACTGTATATATATATATATATAAGTGATGGGCCGTTATCGGCATTACCGCGCTGCGATAACGCGAGACTCTTATCGGCGATAAAAAAATTATCGCCGTTAATCTATTGCCCCCCCCCCCCCCGTCAACAATCGCGCACCTCTCTCCCTCCGGTAGACCCCCCCCCCATCAACAATCGCGCACCTCTCTCCCTCCGGTAGACCCCCCCCCCCCCGTCAACAATCGCGCACCTCTCTCCCTCCGGTAGCACATATATATATATATATATATATATATATATATATATATATATATATATATATACATATATATATATATATGTCTGTATTGCATATTCAAACCTTAATACCATTCCATAACAGACTGATGGATACTTCCAATGACCGGAAATTCTGGAGAAACATTTAGTCGACTAAGTCCACTGTAGATTTAGTCAACTAAAATCTGCTAATATTTGGTCTACTAAAACTAGACTAAGACTAAAAGACTTAAGACTAGACTAAGGGCCCTATTTTGCCGGTCTGAAACGCAAGTATGAAACGCAAAGCGCAAGTGGCTTTGTGGGCGGATCTTGGGCGCTGTTGCTATTATGCCGGCGGGATAAATGACGCTTGCGCCCAGCGCAAATCTAAAATGGGTTGGTCTGAAGTAGCTACATTAGTCATAGGTGTGGTTTGGGCGTAACGTGCAATAAACCAATCAGAGCGTCGGCTCACATTCCCTTTAAATGCAGGCGCGCTTGTTCCATGGCGAGCACATCGCGCATCGCCACTACTGGACCCAGACGTGTCCAATCCCGCCGTAGCGCGCGCATGGCCATCAGAGGGAAAAATAATTAGTTATTCTGTTTAAATCTTTTCAGCTTTTCATTTTCCGTTGACAAAATGTAAATAAAGAAATGTCACAAAGACATACTTTCCGATGTTTTGGCCTCACTCTCACTGAATCACGAGGTTTTGAATGCATGGTGATATATTTGCAATGTGGTCTAACATTAGACCGAGATTACTGTGCTTATAGACAGTGCTTGAAGTGGAAAAAAATAAGTGCCGGTACTGCGTACGGCGTGGGGGGTGGGGGTGGGGGGCGATTGTCGACGGGGGGGGGGGGGGTGGGGGGCGCGATCATAACCCACCCCGGACCTACGACCGACGAGGGGGTGGGGGGGCAGCCTGTGACAAGTGCCGGTACGCAAGAAAAAGTGCCGGTGCGTACCGGCCCACTTCAAGCACTGCTTACAGATGATGCAGCTCTTCTGTCAAATAAGCTGAAGCGCATTTTCAGTATGCCGAATATTCTTTCAGTTACACCGCTTCATGTTTCTGTGTGTTTTCGATTACATCCTGGTGTCCTTATATGTGTCTTGCGACTATTGGTCAAACAGGTTAATTTGATCCATCATTACTATTAGCCTGAATATTTTGGGTAACTGTGTACGCTAGATTTATGTCTATTTTTTCACATATGTGGTAATATTTTTGCTTGTATGTATGGTTTGCAAAAATGGGAACTGCTTCCTTGTAGATGAGAGAAGCAAAATGTATGCACGTTGTACACACGCTACATTATGGCCAGGGACGGGCTGCCATAGGGAGGTTCGGGAGATTTCCCTAACGGCCGGACGATTTCAGGCCGAGCCGGCCGGCCGTAATTATTTATTTATTTTATTTTGTATTTTGTGTATTATTATTTTTGGGCCGGTCTGACTTTAGACTCGGTTTTTCCTGGTCTGTGGCGCAATTGTTTTGTGAAAGTGCAGAATAGCACCAGAGAACGTTTGCGCCGGGACACGCCTCCTGTTTTCACTGAACCGCCCCCGGAGCGCAAGTTCATTCCCCAAGTGAAGGACTTGCGCCTTGCGAGGGAAAATTCCAATGTGCGTCGGGTGCAAAATAGGAATTGTACAAGCGCCAGTGTACAAAGTCAATTGCGCTGAGTGCATGATAGGGCCCTAAGACTCTTATGATATTTAGTCGACTAAAACTAGACTAAGACTAAAAGATTTCAGATGACTAAAATATGACTAAAACTAAATATGTGGTATTCAAAAGACTAAGACTAAGACTAAATCAGAATTTGCTGTCAAAATTAACACTGGTGCAGCGCACCAAAAGTAAACATGCGCAACACTCACAACACATACCTACACGCACGCCTAGTTATCTATCAAACTATAAGGTTTGGCGTGTTGATGTGGCGTATGTGTGCATATGAGATTACATGTACAGGCAGGTGTGGCGCATAGTGCACTAAATCAGGTGTAGTGTATGTGACACGCACGTGTCCTGTCAATTTGTGTGAACGCCACATCTATATGAAACAACACTTGCCAGCGCGACACCTACGCCACATGTTTGTAACGCCTGTGTCTCCATTCTGAGTCTATGTAAATTGTTGGCGTGCGTGTAGACGTTTGGTCAGATCGTAGACATCCTAAGTAGGCGCTAATGAGGCGTTTGACTATAGTTCACTGAATCGTATTACACCTCATAGTGTGTCCACGTGCACGTGTTTCCGCGCGTGTCCGCATGCACGCCTGTATGTGTGTGTGTGTGTGTGTGTGAGGAACCTCTATAGGCTGCGGGTCGTTGAGATGGTCGCTCAGGTCCATCAGGATTTGTGGCATCCAGTGGGGGACATCATAGGGGCTGGAGAGGATGCAGGCACTCAGGCCTAGCACGCCAGCATGGCGCCGCACCAAGTCTACACACACAGGCACAGACGCATGCAGACATACACATGTACACACACAGGCACACACACAGGCACAAACACACACACACACCGGATGAGCCAAAGTGAAAGAGTTTTTCAACTCCACAAAGTTAGTGGAGGATATTGCCAGTGTGCTTGTGCGTGTGCGTGCACTATGCATGAGTGTGACTGTGACTGTGTGTGTGTGTGACTGTGTGTGTGTTACCTGTGGAGGCCAGCTCCCCCCTGGCCTTGGGGAGGCGAGTCTGACTCAGTGTCTGGAGCTGTGTCTGTAGGCCGAGGTCCAGGGGGAAGAACTGGCACTGCAGCAAACCACTCAGCGTGGTGCCAGCCATGTCCCTCACCTAGCAAGAGGAGAGAGAGGGGGGGGGGGGGGGGGGTACGTGCTTAAGCCTGTGTTTCAAGAGGAGGAGGAGGAGGATAAATAAGGAAAGGCGAAAATGGAAAGTGATGTACGAGACGCTTGGAGAGCGAGATGGCGAATGCAGAATTTATTATTTCGAGTGGTTTGGTGGAGCGCGACGAGGCGTGAGACTTGGCGGAAGGAGGTGCTGGTGGAGGGCTTGAGAGCGAGAGGGCCAGAGACACAGGGAAGTTAAGACGAGGATAGCCCTGAGGAGCCAAACATGACTTTGTTGTCGTGTTACACTTAACATGAATAATGAACACGGTCTTGACGCAGAGAATGGGAGGAGCTTCTGAAAGAGAGACCAGTGAAACAAGGCCACGCATCACAGGCTGAATATTCACCCATTCGTGTGAACAAAGACAAAATAAATCAAGGCTGACTTTTTCGCTCTTCAATGGACTTGAGGTCTATAGCTTGCAGATTAGCTTCCACCCACCGAATTGAGCCTGTGTGGCTACAAACTTAATTGTACCATTGGATGTAGGGCTGGGCAATATACAGGTGTCGACTATCGGCTTCAAATGGCGTACAGGTGTATCCAAAAATAGGTTTTACCATGTGGTTATTTTATATATTTATTGAAATACCAGAAAACATGCTATGTCGTGATATAAATTACCTATATCCAGATAGAAGATTTTGACCATATCGCCCAGCCCTAATTGGATGTAACATTCACATAGAAGTATAGTGACTACCATGATGAGACTTTATCACGTTAGCTTTGGTGGCTAGCTTGCTAGCTGGACTTGTCTTAGCTTGATACATAGCTACTACCTGCTAACTACTTCACCTGCTAAGGACATCAAGCCTGGGATTAGCCTGGAGATAGAATATACTATAAATGAGCATTAGGACTGGGCAATAATTCAATATTATCATGTATAAATGGTATTGTATCGTGCTGAAGGTACAGACTTATCACAATACCCGGTTTTATACTACAAATTAATTTACGATGAGAAAATAGAGAGATAGAGAGAGAGAGAGAGAGAGAGAGAGAGAGAGAGAGAGAGAGAGAGACAGAGACAGAGACAGAGAGAGAGACAGAGAGAGATAGAGGGAGAGAGAAAGACAGAAATAGATACAGAGACAGAGACAGAGAGAGAGAGAGAGATAGTAAGACAGAGAGAGCGAGAGAGAGATAGTAAGACAGAGAGAGAAAGACAGAGAGATAGTAGGACAGAGAGAGAGGGCCCTGGTTACCTCCAGCTGTTCATCCAGCAGCAGCTGCATGAGGAGCGTGTGGACGTGCAGGACCTGTGCGGGCGCGGCCAGCAGCGTGAACAGGTTATAAAACACCATGACCTGCAGGTAGCTCAGCACCAGGAAGCGCGTGTGCCATGACCTGTTGCCTGCCATCTAACCCCCGGGGAGACAGGCGAGAGAGGGAGACAGTGAAAGAGGAACAGAGAGAGAGAGAGAGATAGAGACAGAGAGCCAGAAAAATCAAACAAAAAATAAGAGATAAGATAAGAGAGATAAGTAAGGGATAATGTACAGCGATTAAATTAGGTCTTCAGTTATGCAAGATTTTCCAACTATGAAGATTAATTTGTTTTTTTTGTGATCATTATTACAAAATAAACTCTGACAGGGTGATGCAGGATGTTAAGTGGATGGGTCTTGAATCACCCTAAAGGGGTTTATTTCGCAAAAACGACCAGCTCATTCTACATTATCCCGCTTATTACACAGCTACTTACTAAATAAATCAATAATTTGACACAAAATATTACAAAAAAAAATATTTTATTGATTCAAAAATTATTTAATTGCTTCCACTATAAAAAATAATCCGTTAGCTTCAATGGTTGGTCCATAGCAGAAATATTACACGGCTATATTACACGGCTTTTTTGAATACCGTATTTTCCGCACTATAGGGCGCACTGGATTATAAGGCGCACTGTCAATGAATGGTCTATTTTCAAACTTTTTTTATATATAAAGCGCACCGGACTATAAGGCGCATTAAGCGAAACAAAACAGTCAGATAAGTCAGTCAGTCAAACTTTAATAAACACGTTCACAATAACTCTCAACATTGTTCAAATGTTAATGAGCGTATTCACAATAACTCCCAAACTTGTTCAGTTGTAACACGTAAAAAAAACAGTCTGATATCGCTAAATCAAACGTTAGCATATTCACAATAACTCCCAACCTTGTTCAGTTGTAACACATAAAAAAAAAACAGTCCGATATCGCTAAATCAAACGTTAGCGTATTCAGTTTGAAGTTCGCGTTCGTAAGCGTGTCTCTTGACAGGTGCCATTTTGGGGTCTTTATACACACACACTGTAATATTATGGTGAAGTACGTGTATTACTCCGCGACACTCCTGACTACGGTAGCCATAACAACCAGAATTAATCCATATATAAGGCGCTCCGGATTATAAGGCGCACTGTCGTTTTTTGAGAAAATTAAAGGCTTTTAAGTGCGCCTTATAGTACGGAAAATACGGTACTCGATTCCTATTGAAATCGAGTATTCAACAAAGCCGTGCAATAAATATAATATAACACTAAAAATATTATCTTGTGTCTTTTTTTTTTCTTCCTATGACCTAGCACTGTTATTGCGACTAGTGCTCTTCTGCTGAGCTGACCTATTTTTCTCATACAAACACATTTCATGGTATCGTTTTTTGTATATTTTTTCCCTTCTTGATATGACTAGTTCTGTTATTGCCACTAGTGCTCTTACTGCTGAGCTGACCTCTTTTTCTTGTACAACATGTTTCATTGTACCGTTATGACAATGTATGTGATGAATAAAACTGAAACTTGAACTTGGAAGGAATAAATGAGACATTTCTTTGCTGGGTATGTTTACACTTGCTCCTGGCAAACACACAGACGACAGGTGCCTTGACATGAAGGAAAGGCAGAGCCAACAGTCGTATTTTGGAGGATGGCAGTTAACCTAGCTCGCTAACGTGCTCGACAACTCACGGCCCAGCCCCGGTGCCAAACTAAAATAAGACGTCCCCGCCCCGGTCCAGTCAAGACTTGTCTGGAACCTGACAGATGACAGATGTTTTTATATACATCTGTTACTTTTATAATGTATTTTTGTATTCTATTGTATTGTATTGTGTTGTACTGTAGTGCTTGCTGAAGGACTGTATTGATCATATTAGGCCACCAATTTGTAATAAACCTGCCCAGGGACTAGATGAAAATTAACTCATTAGCTAACTCCTTTGCACATTTACGTTGATGTGAAAAAACTGAAATGTTGATTAATGTGCACTGTCCCTGATAAATAAATAAATGGCAGGAGTGTACGTGTGTGTGTGTGTGTGTGTGTGTGTGTGTGTGTGTATGTGTGTGCGCGTGTGTGTGTGTGTGTGCATGTGTGTGCATGTGCGCGTGTGTGCGTCACCTCCTCCAGGGCAGCCAGCACCAGGGAGATGTGCTCTGGGTACAGCAGGCCCTGGGACATCAGGGAGAGACACGTGCGTGCGTCCTGTTTCATCTCATCATAGCTCTCATCACTCTCCACTGGTGCAATCTGTGTATGTAGACACATGGCACACACACACACACACACACGTTCGCGCACACACATGCACGTGAACACAAACACACGCACGCACACACACAGAAAAATATGAGTTAGATGTTGTTTCGGCGTAAATAAAGACATTTTGAGTTGAATAGGCAAGTAAGATGGTTGTGTGAAGGTGTATGCATGCACAAAGACAGTGTATTTGTGTGTGCGTGTGCATGTGAGTGCGTCATCACCTTGAAAAGCAGTGGCAGGAGTTGCAGTTGCTGCTGAACAGGAGTCGTGAAGGTGCGCCCGGCACTCGCCATCAGCCATTTTAAAACTGCACACACACACACACACGCACACACACACACAAAGACACACACACATACTTCTTATTCAATGTGTTACATTGGATGACTTCCAAGTCAGGAATTTTGTCAACACACAGCAGAATACAGAATACGTATTTTAAGGTGTCACAATCCATGTAAATCAACAGCACACACAAAGACAGCCTATAGACAATATTGCATATTTGTCTTTCAGACCGTTGTAGACATTTAAAACAGTACCTCCGGGGGGGAAAAAAACCCATAAAACTGGCACCTTATTATGATAATGCAGAAATTTTAGAGTAACAGTGACATTTTGCCCAAGCGATGAGTCATTTTCCATGAGCTAACCTTGTCTCTTGTGACAGCGCCTGCTTCTCCTCTCAAAGGAACTGAGTGCAGGGCTCCGGAAAAGCAGCCGTTTCTATAATGTTTAGCACTGTGCTCATTTAATTAGGCATAATGAGTAATTGTTGGCTTCCCCGCTCTTCACTACAAAGTTATTCTGTTCTAATTGCTGCCTGGTGATTTCAACATCATTAAGCAGAAAGGCCAGAAAAACAAAATATTTCACCAACATTTTTCCCCCCCCTATGAATGAACGAATCCCAGGAAACTATCGGCTAATCTCCACTGGTGAAGTAGAGCATGCAGGTAAATAAAATAAAATAAAAACAAATCGATGGTTAGTTGCAGAATAAGCTCCTTACTAAGATTCAAAGTAATCCTACTAATCTACTACATTTATATGGCAGACGTTCCCCTCGTTGTTTATTTTATTTCATTCATTTTTTTCAACGTCATTATACATGTGTTCGCCGACTTTACGATATATTTCCAGGCAACCTCCCCCACACCCCTAGCCTTGTGAGACCAATCCTGATCTCACAAGTTCACGTGCTGTTTCTTTCTGCAGATCGGCTGGCCTCAATCTCGTTTGAAGCCAAAACAATGTAATGAAGCACCCGTATTTGGAATTCAATTGTTGCGCAGCCAAGACTACGACAGATATTCATTAGGGATGGGGGAAATAATTGATTCATGTGAGAATCGGGATTCTTTGCTTCTGCAATACTTTATCAGAGTTGTTATATGCTTTGGCAATGCAAGCAATTGTCATGCCATTAAAGCAATTACAATTGAATGGATCGAGGAAGAGAGTCAGACAGAGAAAGAGAGATAAAGAGAAAACGCGCAAGAGACACAACGGCACAAACAGAGAGCAACACAGAAAGAGAGCGAGAGAGAGAGAGCGCGAGAGAGAGAGATAGAAAGAAACAAAAAGAGGTAAGCAGGGAGGGTTCACATGTTTGTCTCTGCAGATCGGCTGGCCTCGATCCGGTTGAAAGCCTCTTCAAAAACAACATAAGTCCGTGCCCGTACTTGGAAATCAATTGCTGCTCAGCCAAGGCCACAACAGATATTCATTAGGGATAGGCGAAATAATCGATTCATGTGAGAATCGGGATTCTTTGCTTCGTCAGGTTAAAGTGGCCATCTCGAAGATTTTCGCTTTGTTCTCTTTGGCGAGACCTATGGCGATAAGCGGTAATTGCAGGTGTGTCGCCACCGACACCCAGTTCATAACATTCATGATGCTGCAAATGCAAGGGCTTTCATGAGTGCGCCATAGGCTCAATCACCATGGAGTTACCTAATGTGGCGAAAGATAGTGCCTTAACCGACATGTATTTACATGAAAATCTTTGAGATTATTACTTTAAAGGAGCTATAGACGATATTTAGCCACTAGATGTCGCACTAGAGCACCAGGTTCTCAGAACAAAGCAAGTGGGCGTGGCTTTACCTTCTTAGCCCCTCCCCCCTAACTTGGCATTCCTCCCCTCTCCCTTCGTGTTGTCTGCAAGACCCAACAACATAGAGTTACCTTTGTGAATAATGTCAAGTGACGGCGTAAGTACAGTAGGCAAGCAAGAGGATGTACACCTCTCCATCTCGGAAAAGCCAGACCAACGTTGAATCTGGTCTCATCTCTCTCTTTGTTGGAGGCCTTTTTAGCCAAACCACGTTGTTTGTTCGGTGGAGGACGTTCAGGATGCTCGCTGAATGCTTCGAACTGAACTCTGCCATCACGCCGTTTACAATGCTATGTGCGACATCACTCTCTATTTAAACGCGGGGAGGGGCAACCGGTTCACAGGGAGGGACTAACATGAACTCGTATCGGCACTCAAAAAATCGTTGTAATATCGTCGTAAATATTCATTGTGAAACGCAAACTTGAATATCTGGACGCCTTTCTCACGAAGCTACCACCCCCACCACCCCCACCAACCAGACCCTCGGCGCTCCCTGACCCGTCTTGAGCAGCTTGACGGCTTGCGTGTGCTCGTCCGTCTCCTGGCCGTTGCAGTCCTCGTGCACGTGGTTGTGGATCTCTGGCGCCGACGTGAGCGGCTGGAGTTGGGCCATCAGCCGCAGCACGAAGTGGGCCACGCGGGGCGAGGAGGTGGGCCGCGTGTGGGGCAGCGCCACGTCCATCATAAAGATGTAGGTCAGCACGCTGGAGAGAGAGAGACATAGAGAGAGAGAGAGAGAGAGAGAGAGAGAGAGAGAGTGAGTGAGTGGCCAAACACCAAAAAGTAATTAATTAATGAATGATTCATTGTTTAATGTTTGTATTATATTGTTTTAATTGACAATGCAATCATTTGTAATGCCATTAAAGCAATTGAAATTGAATGGATTGAGAGAGTCAGACAGAGAAAGAGAGATAGAGAGAAAACTGAGCAAGAGACACAAGGGACAAACTGAGTGCAACAGAGAGAGAGAGGCAGAGAGAGAGAGAGAGAGAGAGAGAGAGAGAGACGTATACAGAGGTAAACAGGGAGCCCAACAAAGAGAACCAGGCATGAAGAAATGCAGACAAGGACAGGACGAAGACGAGGAAGGGAGGAGGAGATGCAGCGAGGAGGAGAAGGAAGAGGAGAGGCAGTGAGGAGGAGGAGGAGGAGGAGGAGGAGGAGGAGGAGGAGAGGCAGCGAGGAGGAGGAGGCAGCGAGGAGGAGGAGAGGAGGAGGAGGAGGAAAAGCAGTGAGGAGGAGAGGAGAAGGAAGAGGAGGAGGAGGAGGAGGGGCAGCGAGGAGGAAGAGGAGGAGAGGCAGCAAGGAAGAGGAGGAGGAGGAGGAGGAGGAGGAGGAGGAGGAGATGCAGCGAGGAAGAGGAGGAGGAGTGGATTAGAGGGATGAAAGAGGAGAAAGGGACACTGAAAGGCATTAAGCAAGGCGTGGTGGACGAGAGGAAGTGAGAACAACAGCACCAACCATGAAAGAGTAAACACACTGAAAGATTAAACACTTGGAGAGCCAAACGTTGATTATTGCAGTGGCTGTTCGAAATCAAGTTTCACAGTGCAAGGCACAACCTGTGGCTGGCTTTCTCTCTGGTTGGTTTGAGTGTAGTAGTGTTTTGTTACTCTTCACTGGGATATGGTGTGTGTGTGTGTGTGTGTGTGGTGCGCACCTGCCGATACGCTCCCTGACGTTCTTGTACACGTGAGTGAGCTTGGGCTCCAGGTAGGCCAGCAGCCTGTGGAGCAGCTCCGACACCCGCCACTGCTGCTGGGCAAAACCACCCTGGAGCACGTACAGAAGGCTGGGAGAGAGACATAGAGGCAGAGAGAGAGAGAGAGATAGAGAGAGAGAGAGACAGACAGACAAAGATAACAAGAGAGAGAGACAGATATATATATATATATATATATATATATATATAGAGAGAGAGAGAGAGAGAGAGAGAGAGAGAGAGAGAGAGCGAGAGAGAGAGACAGACAGACAAAGATAACAAGAGAGAGAGACAGATATACATATATATATATATACATATATATATATATATATATATATAGAGAGAGAGAGAGAGAGAGAGAGAGAGAGAAAGACAGACACAGAGAGAGCGAGAGCGAAAGAGAGAGCACATCGATGGATGGGTGTGAGCAGCTTGCGTTTCTGTCACCCGAAACCAAAATCTCAGCACATTTCCGCTCATGTTACTTCTGTTGGCTGAAATGGGATCGGCAAAAAAAAAAGAAAAAAGAAGGGAGGACATTTTGCAAGCTCTGAGATATGGGCTAAAAAGAAGAAACACAAGCCCAAATATTGACTGGAATTCTACTCAATCAGACACACGCATACACACACATGTGCATACATACACTCAAACACACACACACACACACACCTGGCATCTCTGAAGGAGCCCCCTTCCCCACTGAGCGGGCTGTCCATGAGCAGCTCAAACAGCCAATGGAGCTTCCTGGGATCCCGGCCTTCCTATTGGACACCACAGCAGCCAATCAGAGAACAGTATGGGCACTGCTAAATTTAACCACAAATCTAAAAACAATCCTTTTGGGAGAGGTCTGTGTTATAATTATGTCGTTGGTCAACGATGTGTGAAGCCTATTGAAATGAAAATATTTCTTTGGCAGTGAAACCATACTGTTTTTTGCATGTGTGCTGCTGCCATTAGTCATAATTAGTAAACATATTTGTGTTAACTTTAATGACAATATCTAGTGACATATGACAGCGTGCCAAGCGGGTGTCAAGTGGTGAATGTGATGACATGAATCGAGTAGGTAGAGATATGAGTAGGTAGAGAACGCAATTAAATCAAATATACATACATTAAAACTGTAATTGTCCTAAAGTTTGTCCCAACATTTCATGAGCAGTTATCTTGTGTTTCTGCACTTTGTGATGGTTTAGTAACATATTATATATTATATTGGATTTCATGCATAATTATTATGCTCTATTAGTGATCCTGCTTGCTGGTGTGTGTATTTTGCTGATTTCTCTAAGAGGACTCACACAGGCAGTAGCAATGCAGGTGCCCCAATCAGTGAAGGTTTCCACGGTGATGTTGGCCAATGCCATTTTGATTAAAGGGCATAAGAGCTGCCACAGCTTCTCCACCTGAACACAGAAACAGACAGACACACACACACACACACACACCATTTAAACTATTATGTATGTATTATTTATCATTATTGATTTTTCTGAACGAAGCAGTTTGTAGTGTTTGTGAGTGTACTTTGTGTGTGTGTGTGGACTGTGTGTGTGTGTGCAAGTGAGTGTGTGTGTGTGTGTGTGTGTGAATATGTGTGTGCATGTGTATGTTTCTGTGCGTGCATGTATGTGCGTGTGCGTGCATATGCATGTGTGTGTGTGTGTTTGTGTGTGCGTGCACCGCACCTTGCCAAAGCCCCAGTGTTTGCTGCCCCTGATGAGCCCGGCAGTAATCTCACACACACAGCGCTGGGAGCTTTCGTGGGAGTCGGCGGCGAGCTGCTCGAGGCGAGGCCATAGCAACGGCAGGAATACGTCGCCATAGTTACGGAAGAGCCCCTGTCAGTCAAAACGCAAAGGGTGCATGTGAACGGGTCGATCGTTGAGACGGATCTCGCTCAGTTTCTCTGGTTACAGTGTGGCTTCACATCGACCCCATGTCTCTTCCTGTGTGTTCCTCATGCCAGTCTTCTACTCTATAATGTTCTACATGTTCCTCTCCTTCTGGCATCCTTTCCTTACAATAGACTCCCTCAAGGACGGCTTATACACATGGCCAGAAGAAGAACAGTTGTTTTGTATGGCTACACTATCGGTTTGAGAGATTGATGGATAGATATAGATATAGAGACACACATTGATAAAGAGGGAGGATGGAGGGAGAGAGAGACAGAGACAGAGACAGAAAGAGAGAGAGAGAGAGAGACACACAGAGAGAGAGACAGTGAGAAAGTGGTGTTTGGTCAGTGAGTGACCAATCAACAGAAAATCTATAATTAAATGAACAAATGAATGATGTATAAATGTAAGATATTATATGGATCAGATTGTCCAGTGTTCATTCATTCATTCATTCATTTTTGGTGTAATTACTCATAATTTGTCAATTTATTTTTATCATTGTTGTCATTGTATTTACTGTAACAGTAAAAGAGAGCCAACACTGGAGAGCAAGGGTAGGGACAAGGGGGAAGGGAGCGGTTACTGGCTACTGTCAATTTATGCAGTAACACACATGCATCCCGCCGACCCCAGTCGATGTTAGCTAGCATAAATGACTGCAGTCAAAAATGGCTGGACGCTAGGACGCTACCAATCTACTGGGGGGCACCTTGAACAGACAGAAGCGTCGAGGGCTGAAGCTGTCTTTTCCTTTGCGCTCCTCTAGTGACAGGAAGCCCACCAGCTGGTCCACAAACTCCGGATCTGAGAAATATTCCAGGATGATCTTCTCACCCTGCCAGATAAATGAGACGCGTTTGCGCTTTGGTGATAAGAGAAACAAGTCTTTTGCGTGTGTGTGTGTGTGTACGTGCGTGCGTGTGCATGCGTGTGAATGTGTGCTTCGACATGCAGCGTATCTCGGAGCACACCTCAGTCATCTCCTCCTCTGGCAGGTCGTCTTTGGGCTCCTGGGAAGCTGCATAGATCATCAGTTCTCTGAATGCAGGAGGGAGACAATGGCAGAGGCTGCTGTGAAGTCTGGTGGTGATTTATAGATAAAAAACACACTGGAATATGGATGGATCGTCGGTGTCTTCGCAGGCGTAGTGAGGATAAATGAATGATTAAAAAGTCAGTTAGTCAGCAAGCCTTCCGCATAGCAAAACAGCGCGGAAGCCAGCGAGCTATACATCAAGTCTTATTTTTTAATTCAGGCCAGACAGGAAGTCAGCCATTCAGCCTTATCTAGGCCAGTCGGTAACGGCAAGATATTTCCACCACCCTCTCACTAAGTTATTCGCTCAGGCCAAAGGCCAACTTTGCCCATAATACGTATAGTTGGACATACATTCAGGCCCGCAAAGTCAGAAATAATAAAAATCACCCTGGCACCTAATCGATCAACTCAAGTATTTTGGTAATTTCCAGTCGGTCGGTCAGTCGGTTGGTCTGTCCCATCATTTAGCGGCTCGCTGAGGCAGAAAGTTAGCCAATTAATTACCCAGTCGGTTAGTCCATCAAACAGTCGGTCAGCCAGGCCAGGGATCAATCAGCCAGTCAGTTCGGCCAGTCAGCCGTTTTAATTGCCAGCCGGGTCGAGTGGTGAGACGAGTCAAGTTCTTGGGTGGTTCGGCCAGCGGCCAGACTCTCCTGTTCCGCAGAGCTGAGTTTCTCAAATGGGGGTATGTGTACCCTTAGGGGTACTTTGGAGGATTGCAGGGGTTACTTTGAAGATTTTATGGTTGTTTTAATATTGGTATTATTTATATGCATTCCCTCCCCCAAAATGTTTTGTGCTAGTGAAAAATATCTTGGAAAGGGCAAATGGTCCAATAGACGGTTTTCTAGATAAGGGCTCTGCCCCAGTCCTGCAGGGAGAGAGAGGTAGAGAGAGGTAGAGATAGAGAGAGACACACACACACACTAGGGCTGCAGGATATATCGGCTATGTACGATATATCGATATAATTTCCAAGGGGATACAAGATTTGACAATATCGTTTATATCGATATATGCATTAAAATGGTCAGTTTCCGCCTCAAGCGTCTGTGGTTGCCTTGGAGACTGTGAGCGCGACCGCGACCCCTCCCACTCTGTCCTTCCGAACGTGCCGTGTGCAAAGACGCCACATTTCCTCACCCGCCGCCCCCTCACAACAAAACAAGCATGGAGGATCCCGATAAAAAAAACGAGACGGCGGCGGGAGACGCGCTGTGACATCATCATCCGTACGCTCCTCCACCTTCGCGCTCGCCGCCAACGCCGCCGTCTGTGAGGTTTCTTCCGTCGGTGAGGATCTCAGGTCGCCTTTGGTGTTGTCCGGTGAGATTAGAGTGGGTTAGAAACATCTAACCCACTCTATAGAAAATATCGAGATATATATCGTATATCGCCATTCAGCCAAAAAATATCGGGATATCATATTTTGCCCATATCGTGCAGCCCTAACACACACACACACACACACACACACACAGACAGATAGACAGGG
Source organism: Merluccius polli (assembly GCA_030340625.1). NCBI lineage: Eukaryota > Metazoa > Chordata > Actinopteri > Gadiformes > Merlucciidae > Merluccius > Merluccius polli. The sequence continues at coordinate 16,561 of JAOPHQ010004063.1, forward strand.
GGTACATTATTAAAACTGAGAACCCTAGAGGGAGGCTTCGTGGTACCTGGGCCAGCAGTAGTACCCCCAGTGGGTCTTCTCCACATAAAGGGTGGAGTCCCACTGTTCCTGGCTCACTGGCAGGTTCTTACTGTCGTACTGCAGCCAGCGGTTCCCCTCACGGTCCCCGGCGCATACCACGGCAGGGTCCTCTACACCGCCTGCACGGGTGCATGGGTTCATGCACACACACACACACACACACACACACACACACACACACACACATACGTACGCACAGCCACAGGCAAAAAATAATCCAGACGTTAGAGAAAGGACACGCACACACAAATGGAGTGATGTTGATGAGTGTGTGTCTCAATGTAATGCCGAATGTCACACACACACACTCACGCACAACCACAGGCAAAAATGAATGCAGACGTTAGAGAAGGGACACACACAAACACACACACACACACACAAGCACGTTGTCTTGTTCACGTGTCTTGTTCTCCCTGTCATCCTTGGTTCCACGACATCACCGCCCCCAACAATTACAGCCCATATTTTCACAATAACAGTTCTTAAATGCAAATAAATGCTAATTTAAGGAAATGCTCTGAAGTCATTGCCAAGTCATCTGACAGGTGACACCCACACAAAAAAGGGGATCGCTGTACAATTAGTGTGCACATAATCCAAATTCAGTCAAATAAGTGTTGGCTAATGTGTGTGTGTGTGTGTGTGTGTGTGTATTCACTGATATCTGAGGGCCGGACAGACACTTTCTTCCTTGGTCTCTTCTGCTGTTTCAGGATGCCGGCTACTGCGGAGATCGCCACCTGGAGAATGGGAGTACCACTTAATAGGTCTTACTATTACCCCCACATACACGCACACACGCACGCACCTATACCACACATGCGTACCTTTTGACTGGGAGTCAAAAGGTACCGAGTTTGATCACGCCATTGAGTGAAAGTAAATGATAAATGGACTGCATTTATACAGCACTTTTCGGACCCACTTAAATGCTTCACAAATAGTGCCTCACATTTACCCATTCACACACTGACAGCGGTGTCAGCCATGCAATGGCAACAGCCGGCTCATTGAGAGCAGTGAGAGTTGGGTGTCTTGCTCAGGGACACCTCAACACGCTAGGAGGAGCCGGGGTATCGAACCGACGTCGACCTGCTCTACCCCCTGAGCCACTGCCACCCATACTTTACTTTATTTATTTACTTTATTAAAGATTTATTTGGCAGGGATGGTGCACATCAATCAACATTTGAGTTTAATGTAAATGTGTCAGAGTTAGCCAAGAGGCTAATTTATATCTGTAGTCCCCAGGCAGGTCAACAACATTCAATCAACTCACATCATCAACAATTACAATACAATTACATTTAGAAAAAATTATGTATCCACATATTATTACTAATATGAAGCAAGCAGATGTGACGAGGCCCCCCACCGTGCGGATACTGAGGGAGTCATGGGTGAGGCCCTGGGTGAAGTAGAGCACGGCGTCAGGGGGGACGGCGTGGTCATCCCTCAGCTGCAGGGCCAACAGGTCTGTAGCCATGTGCTCAAATTTCCAGGGCCTGGAGGCGCACGCACACACGCACGTACATGAACACACACATGCAGAGAAAAATAAAACAAAGGTGTGATACAAAATATATTTAATTACACACATGGTATTTGTTTCATGTACAGTTGTAAATATGTGGATATAGAATTTTTCTTTTTTAGCTCAGAGGTGTTATTCTGTAAAATCTAGTTTCCCCAAATACATTTTAGTCTGTGGGCTGATGATGTGTGAATAGGCAGAGGACCCGTGTTCAAGTACACCAACATCTAAAAACAGCTCATTGCAGTTTTTTTGACACACCTTTTGATTTGCAGCCAAATAATCTCCCCACAATGCAACACTGCAACCCATCTGAATCCATGACACAGTGCACCTTAAGTGTGCCACCTACTGTGCTCGTGGAGATGCAACATAAGCAAACTCACAGTTCTCTGTCCTCCAGACAATCCAAGAGGTCATTAACCAGCTTCTCATACTTCCTGTGGGGAAGTAAAAAATAAAGAGTTTCAGACATTATTAAAAGATATTAGATATTAACAGATTTTATTTTATTTTTTAAAGTACAACATTAAGTAAAATGTGTCTAGTAAAAGTAATCCTGGTAAAGATACTAATAATACAAATGATAATCACAATAAGATAATAACAAAATCCACATGGGCAGGATGTTACCGAGCGGCAACCAAGTTTCTGATTCGCTGCCGCTGCAGGCCCTCCTTCTGTTCCTCTGGGGTGGGCGGGGCAAAGCTGGGGGCGGGGTTTAGAGACGCTGCCATCTGACTGGCTATCTCCGCGCATTGCTCAGACACCTGCAGGGGGGGGGCCCAGTGGGTCATTAAAGCACATATATGGGTCTCTATGTAGTTAGTGTGAGTAACTTGTCGGTCACTGTACCGACTTGGCCATCCCACTCGGCTACTTTTGATCTATTCAGTTTTGTAATGGAGTTTCCACATGGCCATCAAAAACATAATGGTATATCTGTGTTTATGTATATCTGTGTTTGTGTGTATTTGTGTCTACCTGTGTTCATATCTGTGTTTGTGCATACCTGTGTTTGTGTTGTGTTTGTGTTCGTGTAAGTAAGTAAAGCTTTTTTAAACACAGTTACAAAGTGTTCACACACACGAAAAATATAAATGAATAAGTAAATAAGGCACCAATAAATTACAATATAAAACAGCACGGTGAGAGACAAACCAAACAAAACCAAAACCAAAAGATAAGACAGTTACAATATAGTAACAAGATAAAACAATTACAATATAAAACACAGCACAATGAGACAGACCAAACCAGATCAAACAAAAAGATAATAATAATAATAATAATAATTGATAGGTTTTATATAGCGCTTTATTGGAGGTCACTCAAAGCACTTTACATAGTGTGTGTGTGTGGGGGAGATATGACACCTCATCAGATAAGACAGGGATGGAGACCTATAGAAAGCCTTGCCTATAAAAATGGGTTTTTAGATGGGTTTTTAAATAGGTTTTTATGTATGTGTGTGTGTGTGTGTGTGTTAGAGATGACCCGACTATAACTGCAGGTGTAGGTGGTTGCGGATCAGCCTTTTTTCTGTATTTATTATATGCGGGTGATTTGCAGGTGATTTGCGGGCAGTTAGTTAAAATCAGCCTTCTTAAATTTTTGTGCAATTAATTTCAAAATGTAACAGAAATTTATATTATGTAGTGTTGGGCATAGATTAATTTCTTTAATCTAGATTAATCTAACTGTAATCTTGGAATTAATCTAGATTAATCTAGATTAAAATGGCTCATTTGAATTCTGTCGAAGGCATTCATAATATGCGTGTGCTACCTAAATAATTACTACAAATAAGTCTGCGCGATTGTTGACGGGGGGCGGGGGTGGTGCGCGATTGTTGACCGGAGGGGGAGAGGTGCGCGATTGTTGACGGGGGGGTGGGGGGTGGTGCGCGATTGTTGACCGGAGGGGGAGAGGTGCGCGATTGTTGATGGGGGGGGGGGGGCGCGATTGCTGACCGGAGGGGGAGAGGTGTGCGATTGTTGACCGGGGGGGGGGGGGGGGTCAGTAATGACACCGCGAATACGGACGTTTATCATCTTTTTTTAAATATATTTTAAGAGGCCCCTGATTGGCCGAGGCCCCCGGGCTGAAGCCCAGGTAAGCCCGTGCATTAAGGCGCCACTGCCCAGACCTACGACCGACGGGGGGGGCAGCCCATTCTCATCTCAACTCGTAATATACCGACGATTTGTCACGCCCCTAGACGTCTGATATTGACGCAAAAGGTACCCTCCCGCGTCTGTGTGAAACGATCTGGGGGTTCTCATAAACCCGTTCGCGGTGGTAAGAGATGAGCAGAGTCTACAGCGTCCATTCACTCCAATAATAACCCGGTCACGGCGATAGATTACGCTAACCCTAACCATAACCCTTTTTGGAGTGAATTGTTTCACAGTAGACTGCGGACGCTGTAGACTCTGCTCTGCGAGCGGACGCTGTAGACTCTGCTCGTCTCTTACCAACGCGAACGGGTTTATGAGAACCCCCAGATCGTTTCACACAGACGCGGGAGGGAACCTTTTGCGTCAGTATCAGACGTCTAGGGGCGTGACAAATCGTCGGTATATTACGAGTTGGGATGAGAACGTGTTGGGGGGGGGGGGGGGGGGGGGGTCGCCGGGCAGAGGACGCAGCCGTTCCGCGGCGCTTACCTTCCTTGGTGGAAATCCGGTATAGACCCAGCTCCCAACCCAACTTTGAGAATAGATTAACGGCGATAACTTTTTTTATCGCACGATAAGAGTCTCGCGTTATCTCAGCGCGATAACGCCGATAACGGCCCACCACTAATATTATGTAATATTGTGTTCACATTAGCTCATAGTAGACAATAAAACTATTGTGCCTAGGCCTATTTACAAAAATAAAATATTTCCGTGTTTGAGTGGCCATCATTCAGCATCTAAAGGAGGATAGCGTGGTCAGTGCAGTGTGAAAATGGCGGATTTGACAAATGTCAGATTTAGGAAAAAAAATGGTGAATACATTAAAAAATTAATTAATTAATCCAAATGCATTACCGATAGGATAATAGGCTGAACTCATGTGCAAGCTGAAAATGTTGCCAACAAGTTAGGCAAATTCTCAGATTAAATAACAGCTTAAAATGTTGGTTGCCTGCAAATTCACTTCATATGAAACGAAATGATCAATAACAATGCAATTGTAGTGTTCAGCAGCACACACAATGCAGTAACACACAAAGCTATAGCCTCAACTTGCTCTGCCATCTGAACTGAATATAATTGCCCAATATTAGCCTAATAGGCATACATTTTACTAATTTAATGACTTTCGTTTCATCGTTTCATCTCTTTTCAGCCTTAATGAGACTATGGTGAATAATTACATTTGTTTTAGCCTTAGAACGTAAAAAGAAAAACGTAAATGGCCAGCAGGAGGGTGGGTGGACACCATTTTATAACAGTGGGTTAGGAAGCAGATTTGTGTAATTTTCTTCGGCTTACAAACGGCAGTTCGAGTAGCAGTAGGGTGCAGTTGATTCTGGGGTGAGAAAATATGTAACGACGCATTACTAGTGTATGTGCGTGTGTGCGTGCATGTATGTGTGTGTGGTTGTGTGTGAGTTATATGCGCGGGACGTCGCTCACGGTGAAGTAGATGCCCACGGTGTCGTGCAGCCGGTGGATCTTGTCCATGATGACGTCCAACAGGCGGCCCACGGAGGGCTTCTCCAGGGTCATGGAGGGGGACAGGCCGCAGCGGACCAGCGCCGGCCACACCTCCCCTATGCTGTCCCAGTCCCGCATGCTGGCCAGGAAGACCCCCCCGTAACCCCCCAGCAGGCAGTACAGCGCACCCTAACACATACATTCAAGCACGCAGGGACAATCACATGATGCAGGCACATATGCAGACACACACAGGCACACGCATACAGACAGACAGACACACACACCACAAAAACGATTACTTTATTATTAACATTATGATATAAAGCTAGTAAATTGAAATAACAATGTGACCCTTCTAACCTTGACAGAAAAGCTTATTTTGTCAAATGTTTGGATTAAGGAAAATATTTTCCATGTCATTATTTAGCCATCTCTGTTTTTCACCCAACACAAACAGTGGAATTGCCAATACTGAAACCTCAAAATTGCTCTATGAAGCAAACCAGGCGTTGAGTGCATTCCATACTTGCATACCATAAGTGTGTGTTACCTTAAACTGCTGCTGTGAGCAGCTGGTGTTTTGCGGTGAGAGGAGCTTCAGGATCCTGGGAGTCTGGTCTCGGTAGGAAAAGTTGAATGTTCCCAATGCAGTCATCAGCACAGTCTGGGCCCGGCTACGCACCTGCACACACGCATGCACACACGCGCACACACATGCGGACACGAGGAAAAAAAGCTGCAGCTGTGCATGTTGATGTATGTGTGTATGAATGTATGAGTGTGCATGTCTGTCTGTTTGCCTAAGTGTGTGTGTGTATGTGTGTTTTAGGGCTGCACGATAATGGCTAAAATGATAATCACGATTATTTTGCTCAATATTGTGATCACGATTATTTATCATGATTATTCACCCATTTTGGGGAACTTCTTTTATTGCACTTTGTAAATCAACAGAAAACTGCCTTCACAATAATAATGTATTTTATAAACTTATAACTAACTTAAAACCAAATCTTTTAATCAAAATAGGACTTTCTTCACAAGAATTCTTAGTCTTCTTAAGGCTACATATAAATATTAAATTGTATTAAAAAAAGAGGAATGCCACCACATGGCACCAAATAAAAATGATTTATATGTAACAAGAAGGTCAGTTTTATTACACCTGCAGGTTTTTTGTAAGACAAATCAGCCTTTCAACATGATCTGGTTTAAGAGAGGAGCGGAGGCAGGTAACGATATTTCCCCCGGTGCTAAACACCCTCTTAGTAGGGGAAATTGTAGCCGGTATGCAGAAGAACTTCTTTGCCAGTTCTGAGAGCCGTGGGAAGACTTTCTGATGTTCCCTCCACCAGTCCAGCTTACACGACGCAAATGCACACTTTGCACAGTATGTGCTCCTCCTGATTAACATCACTGGCCCGATATCCAAAGTAATTCCACACAACGGAAAATTAGCCCTTTTTTGGCACCTTCGCCTCTGCGCCTCCTGACATTTACTTTGTCTATCGTAGGTCTTTGCCGGTGTATTTAAATTAGAGCCCGACCGATATGGGATTTTTAAGGCCGATACCGATACAAATATTTGATGATTTAAAAAGCCGATATTCCGATATATCGGCCGATATATATATTTTAAAAAGAAATTCCATAAACACGTAACAAAACATAAACAGATTTCCCTAACATTAGTTATATGTAGTTATTTATGAGTCCTCGCTAAAATAATAGGATAATGCAGTGAACACACTCCACCGATGGGTCACACCGCGAGAGACATGAGCAGCAGGGGGCGCTGTGGCCGCTGGCCGCTGGCTGCCGTCGCCAGGGGGGCGGGGCTTCAAGCAGCACTGCAGACATCAAGTTCGGTTCCGCCCATTGCAATATCAGTTTGTAGTAGAGCTATTCGGCAGGCCGGCGTGACAAGCATGTTCAAATAACAATTTACACGTTTCCCCTGTTTATTATTTAGTAATCAAAATAACAGAAATGGAGATAAAGCATTATAAAGTGCAAAACACACTGCCGCCGCGGCGCATCTATGACACAAGTGCCGCCCGTAGCACCCATAGGAATATAGTCGTCTCCAGAGCAGAAGGAAAACAAAAGAAAAAAGTTTTCGGCGGCACTTGATGCGCGGCGACACTGTGAAATAGGACAGTGGCGTGAAGTGTAGCGGGTTGCTGCTTCGCGCCGACGCCGCTCATTTGCATAAAGTTAAACTAATTTCAACTCTCCGCGTCGCGCTGGACACTGACGTCGTGCTGCTCGGCGGCAGCGGGCGCCGCGGCGGCTAATTTAAATGTTGCCTTGTTGTATTCCTGTACTAGTCGCAGAGGTGTTGTAACGCAGAGACGGAAATAGTTTATCACAGCACGCGCTGGAAACAAACACCTGTGATTGGTTAGACAATTGTGCAGCCCTAGTGTCGTGTATGTGTGTGTGTCTGTTAATGTGTGTGTGTATGTGTGTGTGTCTGTTGGTGTGTGTGTGTGTGTGTGTGCACGTGCGTGCATGCAGGTATGTGTGCGTGTCTGTGTTACCGCTACCTGACTGTAAGTGCTGGTAGAGAGCAGCAGCAGATCACACAGCAGCTCTCGGTGGACCACTTTATACTCGCTGCCTTCAACCACCAGCGTTCTCATCTGATAACAAGTGCAGGGTAAAACACAAACAAAACAAGAGTAAACACCTCCTGCTAATCCTGATAAATCCCCACCCAAGTCATTCTTCTCTGCTTATCTTTCGATTGAGTTTCCTTGAGTTCTTAGATTTGGTTCCGATAGCAATTTCGTCCAACGCTCTCGCACACGCGTCTAACACGCGTCCCTTTCTTGGACATATCGTCTTCAGAGCCACAATATAAAATAGTTTATCCACACCCTTACGCACACACACACACACACACACACACACACACACACACACACAGACGTCTCCATGAAATGGGCTGAAATCCACATGCCTGTTAACAAATCAGTTTAATTTAATTTAATTTAACACCTGCCAATCCTTAGAAAGTAGTTATGAACATTTTCCGCGCATGTCTTCCTTGAGATTGTGTTGTGTTCAAAACACCTCAATTGCCTCTAACCAAAGTGCAGACCTTTTCCTTCATATTGTTCTTGACATTTACTTTCAATCTGACTTTTAATCATTCCACTGACCTTTGCTTTGCCAACGTCTACATTTATTTTGATACAGAGTTGTTTTTTTTCCTTACGCCAATTTTCCTAACAATTCAACAGTTCATCTCAACCATGGGAGGATTACACATTAAAAAAAGTGGGGTATTGTGTGAACATATCGCATATTGCGGGAACTGACTGTCGTGATTTTGTCGCGGCAGTTTGATCTCAACTTGATCTCAGATCGGATCTTTTGACCAATAATCATTCATAGTGTTTGTAAACCAAAAATTGAAAAAATCATAACAATATTTCTGTTATTCTTCACTCATTTGTCACTCAAACTCATACAGTATCGACTGTACTGGGTTGTAAGAACCTCTAGCTGAGATAGATATCAGTTATAAAGCATAATGATAAGTTATCAAATGGTTGTGTATAGGGTTCTAAATTAACACCCGCCAACCCGCCAAATGCGGGTTAAAAATCATTTTGGCGGGTGTTAATAAAATCTTACTAGCCAGTTTGGCCAGTGATGCATGAGGCAATCATGTCAGTCAGAGCCGCTCTACTGTTCTCGCTCCCTGGGCAGTACTGACTACATTTCCCATGAACACTGTCGTGATGCTACGTGATGACGTATAAGACGCCCATTGGCTGCGCGCAGGCAGTGCAACCAACCAGTGTGAGTAACCATGGAAACAGAAAACACAAAGAAGAAGAAGAAGAAAAAGAATGAATGAACGAAGCAGAAACTACCAAAAGAAGGGAGCTAAAGTAAATTAAAAAGTAACGTTAGCCTAAATGTAAACTAAATGCGGCGGTGGTTGGTTGGACAGACTGGGGGCGAGAAGAGGAAGGAGGCGTGTGTGTCCGAGAGGGCTACTCTCCTCGGACACATTACTCTGAAGCCCCGGTGACGGTCTGGAAGTGCGGATAAAAAAGAAAACAGCGGTAAAAGCTAGCGAGTGTGTCCGAGAGGGAGACTCTTGTCGGACACATTACTCTGAAGCCCCGGTGACGGTCTGGAAGTGCGGATAATAAAGAAAACAGCGGTTAAAGCTGGCGTGTGTGCATAGGCGTAGATTAGGAAGTGCGGATACAAAAGAAAAAAATTTGGCTAGTGGAAATTCTGATTGGCTGGTAACTTTAGAAAGTTACCAGCCAAATTGGCTGGTAATCAAAAAAGTTAATTTAGAACCCTGGTTGTGTATAGCTCAACTGGTAGAGCATTAACACCAGCCAGGGTTAGTGGTTTGAATCCCACTGGGGTAGGGTGACCAGATGTCCCGCTTTGTGCGAGACAGTCACGCATTTCCATTACTTTTCACACGTCCCGCAAATTGAGACATTGTCGATTGCAGGCTGTTATGTGCTACGCAATCAACCAGATGGCAAAGCATAGTAATGTTATAAGCAAAGGGGCAGAATAGAAATGTATTTTTTTTAAAGATCTTTTAGACTACCTTTATGCATTGGTATCCCACATTGTCCCACATTGTCCCACACAAAGGTAGTCTTTGTCCCACATCTGGTGAATTGGGATCTGGTCACCCTACTTGGGTGACCCATGCAAACAATGTACACAGTCCTGAAAACGTTCACCAATCGGCATATAAATAAAGCTTTATTGTTGTGAGATACAGTACGGAAGGCCATATTCATGTCGTGTTTCATGTATGTACAGTAGACATATACAGTAATAATACACACATGTACCAACATACCCACCTCGTGCTGCAGCAGGACTCTGTCTATGAGCAGTGCTCGGATGTGCTGCTTCTTCCCATGAAGCTGAGCCAAGACGAGGGGAAAAAAGGGATGGGGGGAAAACAATTTATTTGAAATCCTTAGCCGAGCTATCAGGCTATTAAACGCAGACAGCAGTAATTCTAAATGACTGTTACATTCTTTTAAACTCAGTTATTTATATGCTATATATATATATACTACAACAAAATATTATTTTATTTATTGCGGCTCGTTGTCTCCATATATTGACCTATGTTTGTTAATCTGTTGCCTCTGACATATAACTACTTTGCCTCTGAGTTTGTAAGTGGTGTGTATGAACTGGGTAAGATGCAAATTAATTGCCCTTCTGGGATCAATACGTTTTTGTTCAGTTCGGCCAGGTTCATCTAAAAAACCTATACGTTAAATATCACACAAAAGATAAAATGTCACAAAAAAAATCAGAATATCGTATCGCAATATTTACAGAATCGCAGCATTTACAGAATCTCAATATCCACTGGCCTCGCACTCTGCCTTTAAAACCCACCCTGTTTTCCATGGACTTCTTGACCAGAGTGAAGCTTTTCCAGCGGGAGTCAAACTCCTTCTTGTGGGTACCCCGGAAGAACAGGAGGTCACCGATAATCTGTAGACGGATGGAAGAGGAGCAGGAGGAGAAGGAGGCGGAGTATCGGTACACTGTGAGAACTGGTTCCACTGGACAATATCTACAAGACATATGCCAAAAACGCCATGAGTATGTGTGTGTGTGTGGGTGGATGTGTGTTTGCACGGACCTTAATG
>JAOPHQ010004063.1:32500-65000 GCA_030340625.1 Merluccius polli
TTGTTTCTTCAGCACACACACACATATGAGAGGCCGCATAGCCCATATTTCCTACTATTTCATACCTCTCACATATACATGTGAAAAGATCTTACATACACATGTGAAATGTGAAACTGAAAACCCTTTCCCATAGTATATGCATCTCAGGAGTATGTGAGAGTTATTTTATATAGACTATTTATTTATTGCGTCACAGGAAATGATGCTATATCGCAATATATATCATTATCGGGATATTAAATTTACCTATATCGGGATGGAAGATTTTGGCCATATCCCCCGGCCCAAATTTCACGTGTACATGTGACTAATATAAGGACTAGGTAAAGTATGACATATGGCCTATATATGGTGTATACTGATATAAACACACACACACATACGAAGATACACACACACACAGATACACACATATGCAGATGCACACACACACACAAACACCTTGGCTGCAGCTCGGCACATGTCGGCCACCATCCTGCCAGACACGCATGTCTCAAAGGTGTTGGTGGTGGCAAACTGGTACAGCTTGTGCAGCGCGACCTGAAGGAACAAAAACATATAGTTTGTGTGTATTGCTTATACCTTATTACAGTAAGAGAGTATCGCACCAAGCAAAACATATGGTTGTCTTGTTTGTCTTGTGTGTGTATGTGTGTGTGTGAGTGTGTAATATGGTTGTGTATGTAATATGGTTGTATGTGTGTTTGTGTGTGTATGTAATATGGCTGTATGTGTGTGTGTGTGTGTGTTTGTATGGTTGTGTGTGTGTGTGTGTGTTTGTATGGTTGTGTGTGTGTGTGTTTATTTGGTTGTGTGTGTGTGTGTGTATGTGTTTGTATGGTTCTGTGTGTGTGTGCGCATGTGTGTGTGTGTGTGTCCTGCCTTGTATATATCTGTGGAGCACTGTGTCAGTATGGTGCTGACGGTGGAGGACAGGCCCAGCTCCACCAGGCTCTCTAGCTGGTTCTGGGTTTCCGTCTCCGTCTCGCCCCTCGTCTGCTCCAGAGCACTGCTGTCCACCAGGGCGAAGCACCTGCCCACAGAGAGGTGTGTGTGTGTGTGTGTGTGTGTGTGTGTGTGGAGTGCACGTGCACATCAAACCAGATTATGCATTTTCTTAAAACACATTTTGACATTCGTCATCAATGCTCAGTGCTGCACTTGACGAAGCACTTTATAAATTGATGCCTGACATTCGCACACACAACCAAGGTGTAAAACCATGCAGGCAACAATTGGCCTGCCGGCAGGGTGTACTTGGTTTGCTCAAGGACACCATGACACCTGACCTCCTAGGGAGGAGGTTGTGGTGGACGAAAGGGTCCAACACAGGACCAGGACCAGCCAGGAGACTGGGGTTTGTGTCCCGTTTTGTTTTTAGACTTAGTTGACTTATTATTTTCTTTTTCTTTTTTAAAATGATTTTCTGTTTTCAGCCGCAGTTTGGTTAGGTTTAGGAAACACAACTACTTGGTTAGGTTTAGACAACACAACTACTTAGATTTTAGGTTTAGGCAGAAAGGGATTTCTGCCAGAAAGCCCTGAAAGCAAACTTCACATAGCCATGAAACATGGACATAGCCGCCTCCGTCATGTTTTCAATAGCGAGATATGCGTACTTGCACACATTCTAACAATGTCTCCTTCTACCAGTAGTTTGCAACAAGAGCTGGATTTTCAGTGGAAATCCACACAAAACACTGTTATGCCAGTTTACTTTTGTCGCAATCACAAAAGTGAAAGTGCTGTACGACAAAGTTGTCATGACCACAGAGAGAATTGTTAGACGGGAGTATACGGTTTCATCTTTCATCCAAGAGTCCTAAAAAGTGTTCAATATCCAAGCTGCAAAGACGGTAAAATCACTTTGGTAGAAGGGTCCCTATTATTTATGAGATAAACATTTGTCTTGCCACACCTGTCCAGAAACTGGAGGACGAAATCTTCAAACTGGCCTGAGGCGAAACACAGGTCTTTCTCCATCTGAGAGGACAAAGGAGGAGAATCAGCTTTAAAGTATTTTCTGCCTCTGAATGAATATTTAATACTGTTGATGTCTGCGGATTATTGCCAATATACATTCTTGAAAAACAACCAATCATGTGGATATGTCATCCGTGAAGTCAATATCGATTTATTAACACATTCTAGAAAATGGTTTAAGCTTACTACTCACTCTTTTTACTTACCGCTTACCACTATTTTGTATGAATCTGCTAGTGTGTGTCTGTGTGTGTACCTCTGTGAGATCGTTGTGTTGTGAAGGAGCTGAGGAACAGTCTACTAAAGGCACCAGAGTGGTGAAGGTGGCGATGAACTGGAACGTTACCTGGACAGAGTTAGACAACAACGACACACGTCTCTACCACTGTGGGCATAGCTGATATATAGTTCACTCACTCACGCATTCATGTGTTCCTTCATTCAACTGTGTGAATTTACAATTCACATTTGTTTATTAGACAACAACAACACATGTATCATAGCAGATACATTTCATTCAGTCACACAATCATGTGTTTATTCATTCACTGAATTAATTCATCATTTCACATGTATTTATTTATTGGCTCATTTATTCTGTTGCTATAGTCTCTCAACTAATAACCACTGACATTGTACTGAGTACCAATTTTCTCACTTAAAATCCAATAGGCAGAAACTAGACAAAACCTGTTTCCTATAATATCCAATCTTTAAACACACTCATTCATCATAAACTAGACATGAAGCGATACATAGGTCTACTCATATATAAGGCTACTGAGCTCTGAAGGAACAGGAGCCTACCATGCACTTGCTGAAGTCGTTGGGATCCACGCCTGGCAGCGCACCCATGAGTAGGGGCAGTACATGCGCACGACCCTCTGGGTAGTGGTTGCCGGGGGAGACCAGGCTGCGCGCCATGCCGATCATGCAGCTGAGGGTGGCGGTCAGGGTGTGGGGCTCCGTCAGGGTCTCCATGGCAGCGTAGGTCCTGAGAGAGAAGACCAACCCACACACACACACATGCAGACGCAGTGTTCATGTCATTTCACTTGTGTGATAAGCCATGATCATTTCATTTATTTGTAAATGTATGTGAAGCGTCTTTGTCTTTGAGTACCTTGGAAAAGTAAAATGAATTGTTATTATTATTATTGTTATAATTATTTTTGAATAACCAATAACTGGATGGACATACTTCTCCAGGACGGGTGGGATGGTGAGCTGGGGGCAGAGGAGGGCCAGGTTCTGTAGGGCGTACGATGCGTCCATGCTGCCTGTTTTACTGTACACCACCACAAGAGGGTAGTCAGGGAAACCAGCACACACACACACACACACACACACACACACACACACACACACACACACACACACACACACACACACACACACACACACACACACACACAGGTAGACAGAGGGATAATCCCTAATGACTTGTCTTCCTTCAGATTAAGGTCATTCCTGCTCATGTCTACGTCTTGCAAATCCCACCATGTAAAGTGCCTGTCCCCAGCAGGCAGGCTTTGATCTCAGTTGTGTAATGCGACTTATTTGCATACACATCTTAACAAGGCACCGTGAAAATTAGACTAATTCCCGCCATTTCCAGACCATTAATCTATGCATCAAAGTATGCAAAAAATAATAATTAACACATCGTTTATGAGTTATTTGACATTGAAATCTAATCAACATAACTTCCTCTACAGCTGAATATTTGTGTATATAGCCTGATGACTGCAACAGGCTATCAAACAATTTGCATGCTTAGTTACTTTTACACAACCATGAACCATCAAATCACCTCTTCCTTTTCCAGTGCATTGTCCTGAACAAATCACCTGCTTCATCATATTACAGCAGTAGATGCAGAGATGATACTCTTGAATGCCATTTCATAAAACGCAATGTGTTTCGTGTCATTGTTTTACTGCGCTGCTGCTCGCTGTACCTGAACATGGCCAGCAAGGCGGCTCCACTGAGGCTGTGGCTGAAATCCAGCAGGTCGGCGTCGGTCAGACGCTGCTGGTCGGGAACGGGGGTGATCCAGCTGGAGGGGGCGTGGCGCTCCCGGTGAACCCGGCGCACCACGCTGGCGGGCAGCCGCTGGAGCAGACGCATGAGCCGTGACTGTGGAGCAAAAGTGAAAACATACACACACACACACACACACAAACACGTGACTGTTGGTACCAGCACATGCATGCATGCATGCATGAATTGCACTGCAGGCACACACACACACAAACAGACAAGCAATGTCTTCATCACTGTCCACACGTGTTGCTCATACATCTGTGATGCCACTCTATCCTTTTATTTTTTCTGTCACAGATGGCACTGGGGCCCGAGTCCACAATGACAGGTCGTAAATCACATCAGTGTGACAGGAAACGGCTCTGATCCGTATCAAAACGAGACCAGAAAGCATTATAAACGTAAGTCAAGTATTGTAAACGTAAGTGAAGTATTGTAAAGGGAAGTGAGGTGTTGCAAACAAAAAATAGCATTTACGATACTTTTTTTGCAAGCAGCCAAGCAGCCAGTGTCAGACTTGCCTGCCAGCGTCCATGATTGGACGGATGGTAGAAAGAGGCGATGCTGTTGAAAAGACAGGTCAGCTGCTTCTGCGCGGGGTTCCCTGGCCCACCCTGCAGGGGCATCATTCAGGGAGGTAAGGCAACGCCTGTACATTAACCCTCTTTACTCAATCAATGACACATAGAAAAACATGGGACTCTATGGAGGGCAGGCAGTCTGTGTGTGTGTGTGTGTGTACCAGTAGAGCGGTGATCCACAGCACCAGGTGTCCGATGTCGTAGGTGTTGGTGAGGTACCGCGATGTCACCATGTGACTGACCCCAACAGGCAGGTTCAGACTGCGCAAGATCCTTGTGAAGATCTAAACACACATGCATGCATGAAAACACACACACACACACATGCACAAAAAATCATTGTGAAATGAGTTGTTCCTTGTGATGGCACAATCTGTAGCATCAAATATGTTTAGCAGATATTCCCACAAACACACACGCACGCATGCACACACACACACACACACACACACACACACATAATCACATGTTTATTACTCACAGTGGGGATGTATGGGGTCCAGTCAACGTATCCAATGTTATCATTGGCCAAGCGAGCGAAGAGGTCCACCAAGTGCTGTAGACAGAACATCAACCATCACTGAATTAAAAAAAAGGAGATTTTCAGCACAAAGATACCAGGAGGGATTTCCATGTGCCTTTTTTATTCATTTAAATAAAAAGGAAATGCTGAAGAAGAGAAGAAGTGGAAAGAAAAAAAAAAGTTGTTTCAGGCCTGCTGGCGAGATTTTAAAAAAAAAAGGTGGAAGGAAAAAAATCCTAAGGAAATCCTAAATGATATCTGGAGGAATAGTATGTACTTTGTTTTGTCTTAAGCCAGCGTGGCTGTCATGAGGGGGCCGAGCAGTCAACAGACACAACCTGTCTAGCACTGATACGTCCAGTTGGAGAACCGTTTGTAAAGCCGCGTGTCTAATTGTTCAAACAGGCTGTTGAAGTGTGTCTGTCTGTGTGTGTGTGTGTGTGTGTGTGTGTGTGTGTGTGTGTGTGTGTGTGTGTGTGCGTGCATGTGTGCCTCACCCCCTCCCAGCTGGGTTGATTCTGTACCGCCATCCAGAGACTCATTAACTCATCAAACCACAACCTGAAAAAAAAGTAAAAGTAAATAAACAATACACAAATACACAAACACAAACACACACACACACAACCTAAGTTTCCCCTAATCCATCCCTGAATCCCCAAAAGATGATCTCACTCTTTCCTTCTTATAGATTTTGGAAGGAGAGACAAACACACACGGAGAGCGACGGACGGACAGACGGGCTGAAGAACACCAAAAAATGGAAAATGCAGTATTAAAAGATGATGCATTGTGGAAACTCCTGCTTGGAAATGGCAGTTGAACCGAAGAGCTAAAGCCTGATGAATAGCTTCTAGAAAAGAGCATACAGAAGTGCGCTCTGCAGCACTACTTCCAGTGACGGGAAGACACCCCCCGGGGGGGGGGGGGGGGGGGGGTAAACAGAAGACAAAGAGCCCCCAAGAGGTCAAAAATAACCCTGGAAAAAACCAAGTGGAGAACGAGGAAAATGTATGCAGAGGTCAAGCAACGGGTAATACGGATGCGACCCTCCAGCCTCTGAATGGATTGACGTGGTCGAGCAGCATTTTTTAACCCCCGCAGCCGGTGTCAACGAATAAACAAATGGCGGCATTTGATTCGGCGTTAACCCCGGTCGGAAAGTGCTCACGTGTGCATTAACAGATTGTACACGGCAAAAAAGTTATACACTAATGCACTCTAAGTGGTGCTTTTAGATGGGAATCTGAAACGCCTACCCAGCGTTTGTTTGTGCATTTCAGTCATTAAAATGGACACACACACACACACACAGCCCACCCTTATTGTACAGCCCACCCAGCCCACCGTTGTTGTATTCCTCGTTTTCTTTTTATCTTTTCATTTATGTTTTCTTTTACCATAGTCTTTTACCTGTGAAGCGCATCGAGATTTGCCACCACAGATGAGAAGCGCGACACAAACTGAATTTATTATTATTATTATTGCACACACACGCACACACACACATGCGTGCACACACACACACACACACACACACTTACTGGAAGCCCTGGTGGTGCTCCTCGGGGGGCATGATGGTGGGCAGAAACAGCTCCATGTTGCTGACGGCCTTCAGCATGACCGCGTCAAACACGCACAGTAGGGGGCGCCACTCTGTCAGCATCTCCTCGGTGCTCGATGATGGGAAATACCTGCCATGGTACAATATATAAACAAAACAACAGGGGTCTGCAGGGTCCTAAATGAATACCTGCGACCGGCCAATCGATTTGACATTTCGCAGGTAAAAAAATTGGCCGGTTTTTCAACTTTAGCAGGTAAAAAGACACTATTCTCAAAGTGACAGAAAGACATGATGACTGCAACACATGAAAGAACGCACGGGAATACACTGTGTTTGTTATTTACCCGTTTAAATGTGTAAATAACGAAGACAAATATGACAGAATGACAGAATCACATGTGGCACTTCTCAATGTGACTTGAGAAATATCCAACATCCTGCCAGGGAGACTTACAGTCTACAGCTCTTCACTAAAGCCTTCAGGATGTTTTCCACCGAGCTGCAAGTAAGAACAGAACAGACGGTGATTGTTTTAGAGTGTGTGTGTGTGTGTCTGTGTCTGTGCATATTTCTGTGAGGTCTATATTTTCATTTCACTATCTGATGGAATTCAAATGACCCCCGCTATGTCAGAAAACCTGGAATAGCTATCTTTGCCTCGATCTGGGGGTTTTGAAATGTAAAAATGTGCATGAATCAGGCCATAAAACAGGTCAGACACATGCACACACAAACCGTTATCAAAGTGTGTGTGTATATGTGTGTGTATGTGTGTGTGTGTGTGTGTGTGTGTGTGTGTGTGTGTGTGCGTGCGTGTGTGTAAGCGTGTGTCTCCGACCAGTACACACTTGGGGAACCAGATGAGGCCGAGGTGTTCCGTCTTGGAGAAGACGACCCGGTCGTACAGCTCGTACAGTGGTTGCCACGGCAACTGGAGGTCATCCCTCGACAGCAGCTCCTTCTTCCTGTCAGGGGAGGGCAGGATGAGAGCAGATGAATTATTCAACAAAACGAGCGCCCAGTATTGCGAGAATCAACAGTTAAAAGGGGGTGGGGGGGGGGGGGGGGGGGGGGGATGGGGGGGAATAGCCCTAATTGAAAGGAGGAAAAAAAAAAAAAAAAAGGTATGTTGAAATGAAAAAATAAACGTTGACGTGAAACAGATGACTAAAACAATATGCGGCTTGCCAACGGAGATTTGTCTCAGCCTAAACCAGCACGCTTGTTTATCTTACGGAGAAAGCAGGACTCGGCTATCCCTGCACCGATACCAGACACCACCAGTGTCACTTACAAAAGAACAGTTCATAAGCGCTGACAGACGTCTGAGTATTTGTGCTCTTGGATGACTTTGCGCTTTATGTGTTTCCAAACTCCATCAGGACGGTAGACTTCAGAGTTCATCTGGGTAATAAAGTCGAGGGCAGACAAAAGACGCTTGAGACGCGAATTGCGTAGACGCGTCCATGTGAAGCGAACCATCTATCCCCAAGCTGTCAGAACACGACCCTTCATGTATTAGTGACACGAGGGTCTCTATTCCAACCCAACAGGGGGGGGGGGGGGGGGGGGGGGGGGGGGGACATTGAGAGATAATTGACAGCGAACTGTTGTCGCACTCTGTGACAGATGACAAAACTGTGGAATAATTTGAGAAAATGAAGGATAAGAACTGGCTGATAATCTGTCTGCTGCCTCTGGGAGAGATCTGATATGAAAAGTACAAAGTTAACATGAAGGTCACTTTAATTCTCCTCCTTGTAGACCTACTCTCTTGGAATATGTTAGATTAAAATATTGATGAGATATAAAATATTTATATATTTACACTCTTGCAAGCTGCTTATTCTCACACACTTGCCACTTGACAGTTCAAGTGTGTGTGTGTGTGTGTGTGTGTGCGTGCATGTGTGTGTGCATGTGCGTGCATGTGTGTGTGTGTGTGTGTGTGTGCGTGCATGTGTGTGTGCATGTGCGTGCATGTGTGTGTGTGTGTGTGTGGCACACCCACTTGAGGAGGTGAATGAGTAGCCTTGCAAAGCTCTGCATCATGTGAGGCTCAAGGTTGGTCAGCGTGACCAACTCATAGAGCAGCTTGATGAAGAGAACGTGGTCTTCCTTACTGAACCTCCGTCCATACAGCTTCAGAAACCTAACGGGGAAACAGACAAAGCAGGACACACAAGAGACGGGAAAAGACAAATAGATGAACGATAAGTAAAACATAAGATGGACTAGACATAGCCCAAAGTCTAATCTGGGATCCTGCAGTCCTATGTTATAGCAGTGAGGGGATAGCCCTCACTGAGACGGCACAGAGCCTGGACAGGAAACCAGGAACTGCAAGGGGTGGAGTTACGCCTTGTTTCCTGTTTCGTTACGGAGATGTTCTACTGAAGAAACCAATACGTGCGAGTGGAGGAAGCTTTCAGAAGGGGATTTTAATAAGCGTATTTCTACACTGGCCAGTCTACATAATGTTGATCTGAAACCTTTACAGACACTTTTTTACAGTTGACTACTGCTGGCCGAGTTTGTGTTCACCAATTACCACTTACAGATCCCCGCCACCAGCAACATGATTGGTTGAAACAAATATGAAGTGAAGACCCAGATTTGAGCTCATCAGACTTTATATTATTAATTTAAAGTCTCTCAGCCTAGATGTCTGATTAGAGGCCGTGGGACATTTACTTGGGTAGGGAAGAAAACTTCAAGGAGTTAATGTAGTTTGGAGAGTAAACGCCAGGAACATTTCGACACATAAATGCTAAATAAAAGAAGACGCAATTACATAATGGTAATATTGGTACATACATCAGCAGATGTATCTAACTCAGCTGGAAACTTGAACAAAATATTGCATAAGATACACTACGCCAGTGTTTTTTTCCAACCTTGTATGTGGGATGTTATTCTTGAAATAGGCAATTGTACAATATAGAACAAATGATATAGATCATTAAAATTTAATATATTATAAGTATTGTCCAGTATAAATATAGTATTATCACTTTTGTTATGACAAAAAGCGCATTCCATCATATTTTCCATTGTAATGCTTTCCATTGATGTTTTATGTTCATTTGTGTTTGCTTAACACTGGGTGTTTTCTTTCCGCTATTTCCCACTAGCCTTGGCCTTTCATGCAGTAATAACTCTTTGCTCTGCTTGGACTGCATGTGTATTCATTTAATATTTACCGTTTGCATATGAGGTGGTCTGCGACAATTTTTAGTAGCGCACCTCAAGGCAGAGGGTTGGGGACCCCTGCACTTTACGAATAAGGCCCAAGTACACTCAGTTAATAACACCGCCCACTCCTACCACCCGTCCCACCATGGCGTGACTCAGGGTATCTGCAGGTTTCAGCAAGTCAAATGTAAGACTTTTTAAGACATTTTTAATACCACCTTGAATGAAATTGAAGACCTAAAACACGTGATGGTGGGGGGGGGGGATCCCGCTGTATTACAACCCAAGCATAGCATGTGTGTCACTCAATGAGACTCATTCCGCTTGAATTTACTTTTACACAGAATGCATCTGGCCTCTTCTGGGTTGGCAACAGACGCGAGCCAACTTCGGAAACGGACGTCTTCCAGCCAACTGTCCTTGAATTTGCACTTACCCATTGTCGCAGACTAGCTAGCAAGCTATATGATAACCGCTGATAACCGTTTTGCAGCTAGAAAGAAAGAAGCCTCTCTACATGTCCTTCCCGAAAAGTCCCGCGAGAAAAAAAAAAAAATAGTCCTGCCCCGACAAATTTAAGACCATGAGTTACAGTATTTAAGCCCAGCATATGACATTTTTAACGAATTTAAGACTTTTTAAGGCCTTAAATTTAGAAACATGAATTTAAGACTTTTTAAGGATCCGCGGACACCCTGGTGACTTACGAGAAGAGGTTCCTGGACCAGAAGGCGGTCCCGGGCCACAGCTCCCTGACCAGCACGGCCCTGCACAGGTTGGCCTTAATGGTGGCCAACAGCTCCGTGGCTTCCCGGTCCAGCCGGTCGGAATAAGGCAGCAGGCCGTTATACACGATGTCCTTTTGGGGTAGAAATCCCGGCGACGAGTCGGTGGAGTCCATGGTCATCATGTCGTCCCCCCCGCCTCCAGCCCCCCCCCCCCCCCCCCCCAACACACACACACACACACACACACACACTCTTCCTCGCCAAGTCACTTCGGTCAGCAGCTGTGTCTTTTTTTGTGTGTGGATACGAACCGCCAAGCTGTCGGAGGAGGTTGTGAGCTCTGACCCCGCTCGTCGTTTAAAACGTAAGTAATGGCCGCCACCCCTGTCCGCTACCGGGGAAGGCAGTTGGCGGCACGTGCGCCCTTATATGCTAATGAGCTCTTAGGGCGGGAAGGAAGCACGCAGCGCGCCGCTTCCGCTGTGACCCGCGGTGTCAAAAACCCTGCGTCGACTATCGCCAAAGCTACTACTACCACTGTGAAAAAAACATCCCATTGTTGAAAATACTTGCATATATATATATATATTTACTGATGGAAAAATGTGCTTTCCTTTAGGTCAATTCACGAAAAGCTTTCCCCCCCCACCTCGAGTCGTTAACTACAAGTCCATGCGCAAGTGCTTGTCCAGGGGTAATCCGTCGACTAATCGGATAACTGGATTAATGCCGTTTCCCGTTTCGGTGACCCACGGGCCCACTGGCCACCAATCAAACAGACAGGGTGTATGGCCTGCGTTGTGCAACGCACGGAGCGGGCCAGACACAGTGCTGAATGCTGTTCAAGGGTGCCAAATCTTTTAGGGGTTGAGTTGTAGCTGCACATTAATTTATATGGGAACACGTTTAAAAAAAAAGAATGCGCATTAGTACAATACCACTGGCCTACCGCCCGCAAGAGTTGCATTTCATTTCCAGCCGAAGTGAACCGAGGATGATTATGAATACATAGACTCCTTTAAATACAGTACTTGACATGTTCGTGAATTAAAAAAATATAAGCCTTTCCACTTCCTTTATCTTGAAAGCACTGACAAAGCCCTTTCCTAAGATAACACACACTCCCTTGTACATTGCATCCATCCTTTCCATGTAAATCCATTTACTCTAAACCGGTGTAATGTAATGATCTGTATACAGGCTTAACGCGCTGTGTGTGTGCCAACTGGACCGGATATGGCCCAGGCCGGTCATCCGCTAGCCCGCAGCGGTCACCGGTCACTGCTTTGTAGGGCAGGTTGAAGTGTGACAAGTCTTCTTCTCATCCAATTATGCTTCAAAGAGTCTTGTTCTTTACCTTGTTACTTTAAGAATAGTCCCACAAATCAGACACGTCTGATGGCAGACGAGCTCAAATCTGGGCGAACGGGGCATTTTGCTTTCTTTTGCTTCATATTTGTTTTAGACCACTCATGTTGCTGGAGGTGTAAACTGTTGGAAAAAAGTGTCAATGTTTCAAATCAACATCGTGTAGACTGGCCACTGTAGAAATACACATCGTATGGAAACAGGAAACAAGGCGTAACGCCGCCCCCTTGCAGTTCCTGGTTTCCGGCCCAGGCTCTGTGCCCAGAAGTTCTGCTATAACATAGTAGGACTGCTGGATCCCAGATTACTTTAAGACCAATCTTGGTAATTTTGACAATGCTATAGCCGAACTTCTAGGGGGGGGGGGGGGGGGGGGGGGGACTGGGCACAGCGGCTGGACCGGAAACCAGGAAGTGCGAGGGGGCGGAGTTACGCAGTGTTTCCTGTTTTGTTACAGAGATATTCTAACGAAGAAAAACTAATATGTGCAAGTGCAAGATGGAGGTTTCAGAAGACGATTTTAACAAATGGATTTCTACAGTGGCCAGTCTACTACACAAGTTTGATTCTAAACCTTGACAGACACTATGTCTAAGGACGTTGGTGTCTGGACAGGACGTTTTAAAAGTTTAGTTTACCAGTGCTGGCCGAGTTTGCGTTTGCTGTTGGCCAAGGCGAGATACTGATAATGGGAAGACGATGCTTTAGTGATCGTTTTAGCGATCGTTTTAGTGATCAGTCCTCTTCTGGGTCCTAGATTAACGGTCAGCCATATCACGTTTGTTGTGGCTCCGCCGGTCAGGTTGTTTCCAGTAGAGACCCATTCCATGTAACGTGCGCCGTCTACAGAATCCCCGCCCACAGCAACATGATTGGTCGAAATACATTTGAAGTGAAAGAAAATAAAAACGCCCCGTTCACCCAGATTTGAGCTCGTCTGCCATCAGACTTAAGATGTTAATCTAAAGTCTGATTTGTGAGACTACTTTAAGTAGTCGTATACCGCACACCACCATACTGTTTGATGTGTCCTCCGTTATCGACGATGCTCTCAGTCATGAGGACCACTTCAAGGGGGAGAAGGGATGTTGTTCCTCCTCAAAGAATTATGTTGTCTGTTTGTATCTGTATCCGTTACCATGTTTTAAGGGGATTTGAAAACCATATACTAAACAGAGATACCAGATCACAAAATTGTGCCTATGTGTGTGTGTGTGTGTGCCCGTGCACGTGTGCCTCTGTTGAGTTTTCGTGTAGGTAGGTGCTTTCCTAACTGTGCACACACACACACACACACACACGCACATGCATACATCTGCGAGAGCCATTATTCCACAAGTGGAATTCACAGATGGAAAAAGTGATGCATGATGATGCCTTTTTCACTCAGCGGGGATACATAGCAAGTGAGGGGAGAGCGGGAAAGAGGACATGATTAAGGATAGGAGAGGAAAGAAGGGGAGAAAAAGAGGAGAGGATAGAGAGAAGGGGTGAGAAAAGAGAAGAGAGGAGGGGAGAGAGTGATAGGAGGGGAGAGAATGAGAGGAAAGTAGAGGGGAGGACGGGAGAGAAGGGGGTGAGAAAAGAGGAGGGGAGGGGAGAGAGTGTGTGAGTGTGAGAAAACACCTGAGCAAAAGAGGGGAGGGAAAAGGAGGAGAGGAGAAGGTGTTCTTGAGGATCGTAAAGGAGGGAATGATGAGCAGTGGAAAGGTGAGAAGGGAAAGAGTGAAAATGTGTAACAAGAGGAGAAACCGGATCGATACGCAAGAGGTGTCGGGATTGTTCAATCATCAAAAAATGAAATAAAATGGTTAATCTGACGTTCAATACACATTTAAACACACACACACACACATATACATACACCATGCTTTCAACTTTCACATGATTGATGATTATTTCCCTTTTTTCCGACTTCAAAATTGGAAAATGTTTGCAGCCAGCCAGCTTGTGTGTGTGTGTGTGTGGGTCTTATGAGTGTGCGTTTTAGGAATTTGGAGAGTAGCGTGTAAATGATGTCGCTGGGAAACTTGCATGCCGGCGTCAACACAAACACACGCACTGGTTTTTGTGTGCGTGCCCGGACACACACATACACTCTCTCTCAGGCACACACACACACACACACACATACACACACCCACCCACACACACACACACACAGACTTTCTCTCACACACACACACACACGCACATATTTTCTCTCACACACACAAACACACACACACACACACACACACACACACTCATAAAGACCAATAGAGAGTTCCCCTTCATCCAGCTGGCTCTTTCAGGGAGATATGCAGCCCTCCTCATCGCCAGACAGACGGGTAATATATGACCCTCGCTCCTGCCCGAGATGCAGACACACACACGCACACACATGCAAACACACATACACACACACACAGTTAAAAACACACAAAAAAAAGTTTTGGAGTAGTAGAGCTGCTTGTGCATGCGGCTGGGTCACATCACTCTCATTGATCTCCTGGCTATTTGCTCCTGTGTTTCCTTTGGAGCGCCGAATGACAGTTTACTGGCCACAGCATCTGTTGGCGATCTCGGCGGCCGGCGCCAAGATGACAAGGCAACACGGAGACGACGAATTAAGGACGTGAGAAAAAGCAAAAAAAGAGAGAGAGACAAACTTCAAACCATCTGCGGAGAGCCCGAGAAGCCTGAGAGCGAAGCCCGCGCTCATTACCGCCTCACAACCGCGCGCTGGAGCAGCGAGGAGTCTACAGGTACTTCTACACCACGCCGTATGTAATCCACTTGACATCCATCTTGCTTCTGTTATGCCTTCTCATTGCATTACGACGGGGCTATTTTTCTCCCTGGAGAGAGCGAGAGAAACAAAAAAACGATGTGATTTATGTTGGCAACAGGAATGACTCCGACGGGATGTTTTGCCTCATGGCTCTCGGGGCTCCTCTACGCGTCACTCCTTTGTTTAGGTAACACGAGCACACACACACTCACGCACACACACACACACCTATAGACACCCCCCCACGCCTTATCCCTTCCGTGCATGTACACATTACACACGTGTATCCCGTGCTGAGCAGGTGCGCTGGGAGCAGAGACCGAGGCTGCCTCTCAGATCATGTGTCGCCAGCCGTGTGAGGAGTTCATAGGCGCACTCACGGAGATCCACGGCCTGCGTATGGTCACCAGCAACCTCCTCGAAGACCTGCAGAAAGTAGTAAGAGGAAGAGTGTGCACACGCTCGTCTAAATCGCACACACTCACGCACACGCAGGGACATCCATCTGTGTGAGTTTTCATCCTCGCTTGTTTGTTTTCATCAGATTAACGAAAACGAGGAGATGCGTCTCACTTTGGAGGAGCTGAATCAAAACAACACGGACAGCTTAGGCGGTGGCAACGCCCTTAGCGGCAATGTCGGTGACCGGGGTGGAGAAGACGATGGGGGAGATGAGGCTGGTCTCCCTGACAGCGACCGAGACGGGGAAATGTGGTGCGAGCAGGACGGACGGCTGTACGACCACGGCGAGGCGTGGGAGCTGGACAGCTGCACTTCCTGTTCCTGCCAGGTGGGTTTGGGAACACAGCCTTCATGTGCTCACTGATCAGACTTTCTCACTAATCAGACTTTGCATTAGTAATCTAACGTACATTAGTCATCTCAAGTCTGATAGCAGACAAGCTCAAATCTGGATGAACGGGGCGTTTCATTTTCTTTTGCATTTCATTTTCTTTTGTTTCTTATTTGTTTTCGACCAATCATGTTGCTGGAGGCGGGGATCTGTAAGCACGTAATTGGCTATTTTTACAGCGGGCACAAACTTGGCCAGCAGTAGTAAACTGAAGAAATGTGTCTGTAAAGGTTTCAAACCAACACTGCGTAGACTGGCCACTGTAGAATACACATATAATCCCCATCTGAAAGCTTCATCCACTCGCGCAAATGAGTTTCTCTTCGGTAGAGTATCTCCGTAACGAAACAGGAAACAAGCCGTAACACCGCCCCTTTCAGTTCCTGGTGTCCGGCCCAGGCTCTGTGCCGCCCCCCCCCACCCCCCCCGAAGTTCTGCTATAACATAGTAGGTCTGCTGGATCCCAGATTGGCACGCTCGCAAATTCATGAAAGCAAGTTGTGTTGGACAGCGCAACTTAGACACAGTAAGGGTCCAATGCTTGCAATAGAAAGAAGTGAAGCACGGAGGTTTCCGTTCAGATTGAACATAGTTTCCATTTTTGGAGGTGGGTTCTTTTTTTAGACAAGGAGGAATCCTGAAGTCTTGTTGTCCAAATAGTTTCCCCAGATCCTCCCCGTGATCTTGGAACAGCGATGCATTGATGCTTTAACGTGGCTATTTGTCATCGTTGCACATCAGTGCTAAACATCCCCCATGCATTCTTTCAGTGGTGCGGAATCATTAATCTCTTATGCATTACACTGGTGCTGTTTCTCTCCTCTCCTGTCCTCTCTCTGCGATATTATTGAGGAAATAGTCCCCACTTGACTGCAACATTATGCCCATGTTTCGCTGTCCATCCTTCAATTTTCTACTTACCCTTCCACACCCTTGCGCAGAGCGGACAGGTGGTGTGTCGCCAGAAGTTGTGTCCCGCCGTGTACTGTGCCAACCCTACCTTCATGGAAGAAGAGTGTTGCCCTGTGTGTCTAGGTGAGCTGGCTTCCTCCCACACCACAAAACATCCATGTTTCCACGTTAGGTGCTCATACTCCTGCCAGTGCCCTTGACCGTTACTAGGCAGTAGCCCTTGGAGTCTGTCACCGGGCGCTGCACCGTGGCTGCCCGCTGCTCCTAGTGTGCTAGTGATGGGTTAAATGCAGAGATCACAATAAAAATGTATTTGGATTCCTGCTGTCAAAATATATAAAATCAAGCTTTCCAGCTTAATTTATATTTCTGTGTCGAACCGCCACCTTAGCTTTAGCTTAACTAACGTCAGAACGCAAAACCGCTGGTGATCTTGTGGCTAAATATATCGTCTATAGCCCCTTTAAGCCCTTTATAGTAGGCCTTTAACATCGCACGGCTGTGTCGGGGCGGACGCAAAAATAATGTTTTTTTGAATTTGAGTCCAATGCGAAACGAGCGGAAAAACAATACAGCCCCGCTACATTTGCGCTAATGTGTGCTTTGCTTCATTAAACCAACTTGTGAGGGCCGGTATTGCTGCTTGCAGCTTTCTCAAAAACCGCTCATCCAAACTTCACACTCGACACTGCACTTCTGTGGGTCCTCAGCAATACACCCGCCAAGTGTGGTCAAGAAAATTGAAGGACAGACAGACAGACAGACAGACATACAGAGACTCCTATGGAGTCAGAATAGCGTCATAATTCAAACCTGAAAAAAAAGGTTTCAAAGGCTTGTAAGTCTGTGTTTGAAAACTCAACACCTTGTAAAAAAGGTTTTGCACCACTGAAAAAAGAGATTATAGCCTGAAAAAAAAAAGTCAAACATCTGCAAACATGATTTTGTGTTCTATTTTATCTTCTTCATCATTTTCACCAACACATTTTCAAAGCTAAAATGTTTTCACAAACACATTTTCAAAGTTTAAAAATGTTCACCAGCGCATTTGCAGAGTTTCAAATCTGACACTGTTCTAACAGTGTATTACTTTGTTTCCCGGTTTCGAAACCTTGTAAATGGGATTCTGCAAACAGCTGTTCAAACATTGAGAAATACGTTTTGAAAGGTTGAATATTTATTTTTAAAAAACTTGTAAAGGTGTAAATTTACACCATTGCAATGTATTTTTTCAGAACTTAATTTTCAGCACTGACTTTTCAGAGATTTGACCACACGGGCGCAAGCTTGCGAGTCACGTGATTATTGACACTGTTCTGACGCCGTTTCGTTTTGAAACTCCTTTAGCGTCAAAGGTCTGAAAACGTGGTTCTGAAAAAAAGGAAAAAAAACCTTCCTGGGGGCGGGACCATCTTGCTCTAAACCTATCGGTTGCTCTCTGCTGAGGCACAGTCCAATCACATGCGCCGTTGACCGGGCTGTGCGGGATTGACAGTGCTCTGCCGATGACAAGAATAACAAGCGACTTGCGTGGTTGATTTTGTTGTCTATTTTCTGGAACCATGGCTGGTAGACAGGCGAGCAATTTTACTCTATATTGTTTGCGTTCTAACCACCCGCGAGCCTCCTGCGGCTCGCCAAGCTGTAATTTGCAACACGTTCTCATCCCAACTCGTAATATACCGACGGTTTGTCACGCCCCTAGACGTGATACTGACGCAAAAGGTACCCTCCCGCGTCTGTGTGAAACGATCTGTGTGAAACAATCTCATAAACCCGTTCGCGGTGGTAAGAGACGAGCAGAGCAGAGTCTACAGCGTCCGCAGTCTACTGTGAAACAATTCACTCCATAAAGGATTAGGGTTAGGGTTATGGTTAGGGTTCAATACAATACTAATATACTGAATACTAATATATAGTAAATAATCATAAGTTGCCAGTGGCACAACTTACCCCAGGCCCTTTGGCACAAATTACCCCAGACCCACCATTTTTTTTTAAAATGCATCCCCTAGCTGTTTTGAGCTGGCATCATGCTAACTGTATAGACTCATGCTGTAGCTTAATAAAGCACTAAAACATGTGTAAACTGTTTTCAAAGTTGTCTATAATTGTTCAAACACAGCAATCAAAAACCCTTGATCATAGAAATTTTACTTTGGAGGGCAAAAAATTGTTTTTTTAACTTAATGTGCTTACCTCTCAAGCTGTGTGTCTCCCTTCTTTGCAGGATGAGTGAAATGGATGCCTCTTCAAAAATATGTGGTCACATGACCAACTTCTTCTATGGTTTTCTAGATAACAGGGGTGGCACTACTTACCCCTTGGCACAAATTACCCCACTCTCCCCAAGTTTTTAAAAATAAATATTCAACCTTTCAAAACGTATTTCTCAATGTTTGAACAGCTGTTTGCAGAATCCCATTTACAAGGTTTCGAAACCGGGAAACAACGTAATACACTGTTAGAACCATAGATATACAGTATATAGAACACTAGATGTGTTACGGCGGAGTCTAGAACGTCCTCACAGGTCGGCCATCTTACTCCAGGCAAGACGGTCGACCACAGGCAAGATCTCTGTACAGGGTGGGGGATTTCAACATGCAGCCTTTCTTATAGCCTATTTGTAATAGGAAATAGTGTAATCTAACTATTTTAGAACTTTATTCTATTTTTAATTTGTTTTTAATTTTTTTTTTAATTATGCAATTATGACGTTATTGACGTTTATAACAAACCAAACCGTTTGAAAATCGGATGAAATTTGAGCAAGTTATGGTTATTTAAAAGTACGTGTACCACTACAACACATGTTATGGGGGACCGAGCTGCCTGGAGTAAGATGGCCGCCATGTGCGGACGTTCCACTCCGTTGGCCAGCAACGCGGACGAGGCGTCTAGTGTTCTATATATATCTATGGTTAGAACAGTGTCAGATTTGAAACTCTGCAAATGCGCTGGTGAACATTTTTAAACTTTGAAAATGTGTTTGTGAAAACATTTTAGCTTTGAAAATGTGTTGGTGAAAATGATGAAGAAGATAAAATAGAACACAAAATCATGTTTGCAGATGTTTGACATTTTTTTTTCAGGCTATAATCTCTTTTTTCAGTGGTGCAAAACCTTTTTTACAAGGTGTTGAGTTTTCAAACACAGACTTACAAGCCTTTGAAACCTTTTTTTTCAGGTTTGAATTATGACACTATTCTGACTCCATAGAGTCCTTCCATTTTAGTTAGATATAATTGTATTTCTTTTTTGGGTTTGGTGCTTTGGGCTTAAGAATGCATGTGTTTGCCTCTTTGTGTATTGGGTCTGTGTGTGTTTGTGTGTGTGTGTGTGTGTGTGTGTGTGTGTGTGTGTGTGTGTGTGTGTGTGTGTGTGTGTGTGTGTGTGCGCGCGTGCAGACAAAGAGGACGGCTGGTCTCCGTGGTCCGAGTGGACCGAATGCTCCGTGACGTGTGGCCGCGGCGGCCAGCAGAGGGGGAGATCCTGCGATGACGTCGTTGCGTCCTGCACCGGCCCTGCGGTCCAAACCCGCAGCTGCATGCTGGCAAAGTGCGACCGCAAGGGTAGGATGTCACCATGGAAACCGCTGTTGGATATGTTGTTGTGATCCCATTGCTGCTTCTTCTTCTTCTTCTTCTTCTTCTTCTTCTTCTTCTTCTTCTTCTTCTTCTTCTTCTTCTTCTTCTTCTTCTTCTTCTTCTTCTATTCTCACTGAATACAGAGGTACTACTGTAATAACGGGAGGCTGCAGTCGTTTTCTACCCATACTTGTAATCTCAACAAAGCTGAGATGTACTCTAGTGGAAATGTTTTTTTTGAGTCAGAACATTTCGTCACCCCCCGAGGAACAGCGAGGGCTTTCCAGGGCTTTCAGGGAAAGTGATTTTTAAACATGTTTCAAAGTTGTTGTTTTTGTCCCCCCCCCCTGTGTGAAGGCCGGGTGGACGGGCTGTGGGGCTTGTGGTCCCCGTGGTCTACTTGCACGACCACCTGCGGTGAGGGGAACGTGACGCGGGTCCGACTCTGCAACCAGCCTCCGCCCCAGCGGGGGGGCCGCGGGTGTCCGGGCGCTGCCAGGGAAACGCAACAGTGCAGAAACCCCCTATGCCCCGGTGAGTTTGGACGAATACGCACGCACACACGCGCATTCATATACACATACAACCATAACATAAAACCATACCCACATTCATACACACATTGTTGAGGGGAAAACAATCTATATGTCTTAACATGTTTGGCTGCTCTCAATAACACAACATGTAATATGTGGCCTGCAGGAACAATACAGAGTGACAACGTGTTTAATACACGGCCATGGCACGCATACAGAGCAGCACACAAATAACAGAGTGCACAACCGAATCCCTTGTGAAGGACAATTCTCACAAATTGTTGACGAGAGGACAAAGCCCAGAGCACACGGTGTGATAGCACACCAGACGACTTGCAGAATAGGAATGCAGTATCTGGTTCTGTGGTTGGGCTAATGAAAGACACGTGTAAACAAGTCATTGTAGGTTACCACGGCAGCATGTGCGATGGGCAGAGTCAGACTGTGAGCCTGTACAGAGAGCAGACATTTGCTATAATTAGTGACACATCCACATTTTCCACCCCCCACACACACACACACACACACACACATAAACGTACACGCACGCACACGCACACGCATGCCCACGCATGCCCACGTACACACACACACGCACTGACACTACATCAGCATAATGGATTACAGTCCAAACCGCATTTACACTTGACTGTGAATAAGCCTATGTTGTGTGTGTGTGTGTGTGTTTTGTTGTTTTCTACATGCACATTTTTTTAGAAACACATACAGTTGTTCAATCTCCTGTCTATGTGAATGTCTGCATTTGTTTGTGGGCCTATTGCGGGGATGTGTGTGTGTGTGTGTGTCTGGGTGCATGTGTAGTTGCGGGGGGCTGGTCAGCGTGGTCCGAGTGGTCTCCATGCTCTGAGTCGTGCGGCGGGGGTCTGACCAGCCGCGAGCGAGACTGCTCTAGCCCCGCCCCCCTGCACGGGGGCAGGAAGTGCTCCGGGGATGCTGTGGACTACTCCATGTGCAACAGACAGCCCTGTCCTATAGGTCAGTCCGAGACATTTCAAACGGGGACTAACCACGTCTTTCTCACTTCCTGTCATGTGGCATGTGAGCTACACAATGGCTGATAGATTTGACCATTTGGCTGGTAAAAGAAAAAACAAGAAACAATAAAAAAAAAAATGCTGGACCCTGCCAAGGGGTACTTTGTACTATGAACAGTTCTACGAAAAAGTTATATTTATATATATATATATATATATATATATATATATATATATATACTGTATATATATATACTGTATATATATATATATATAAATGTTTTAATTGGATTTACATGCACAAGCTCCGACCCCCCTCTGGCTTTAGATTGACTGTGCTTATGATTGAGCTTGTTCAAAGCACTTGTTCAAAGCACTTTAAATTGTACATTTTAATTGCACTATGTCCTTTTAAATCATGATTTTATGCTGCTCTTATAGTATTTTATGTCTTTCAATTCTTCTGTAGTTGTTTTTATTTATTTATTTATTTTTTAAATTTTATTTTTTTAAATTTTTATTTCAATTCTTATTGTTTTATGTAAAGCGCATTTAGTTGCCATTGTGTATGAAATGCGCTATATAAATAAAGCTGCCTTGCCTTGCCTAGGTGAAAACATGTGTGTGTGTGTGTGTGTGTGTGTGTGTGTGTGTGTGTGTGTGTGTGCAGACAGATGTCGGTTGTTACGTCCATGTTTTCCGGGTGTGGAATGCACGTCACATGCTGACGAGACTTGGGAGTGTGGACGATGTCCCCCTGGTTTATATGGCAACGGCTCCAACTGTGAAGACGAGAACGAGGTGACACCCACACACACCCACACACACACATACACACACAGACATACACAGACATACACAGTCCTCAGTCCTCCTGGTTTACATGGCAATGGCGCTGACTGTGAAGACGAGAACGAGGTATCACACACACACAAACATGCTCATACATAAACACCCACACACACACACACACACACACACACACAACACACACACACACACACACACACACACACAAACATGCTCATACATAAACACCCACACACACACACACACACAAATATGCACATATGCGCACACACACACACACACACATTGTTATCATACGCTTCTTGAGATGTGACCAAACTCATGAATATGCACGCCTTAAATTGATGTTCCACCTGTCAATCACGATACACCCACCCCCACACACAAACAAACCCAAATCCCCAGCAATCCCTGTGTGTCCTCACAGTGCGAGGTTCACGGCGTGTGTGTGACGGAGTGCGTGAACACAGATCCGGGATTCTACTGCCTGCCCTGCCCTCCGCGGTACAGAGGCAGCCAGCCCTACGGCCTTGGCATGCAGGCGGCCCAGGAGACCCGACAGGTACGTCCTGAACCTCCACCAGCAACGCAGCATCGCAGGATCGCAGCATCGCAGCATCACAGCATCACAGCATCACGTTTCAATCACAACCGTATTGTCCCACTCGGGGAAGTTGAGTTCACAGCCAGGTTCCCATAAAAGCCACAGAATGCAAACAACACAAACAACATCCACATCAATTAGAACAACGGGCTTTAAGAGGTATTTTAGAAAATGGGATGGTTGTTGTTCACAAAACAACAAGGGCTTTTTTTGCCCCCTTGTATTACTGTTAATGTTATTATAATTTCCAGGGCAGTTTTATTAAATGATGGGAAAAACCATGACAGACCAATATTTAATGACTCCAGTGACTCTTTTTCAGTATTCTGTTTAAATAAATAAACACAGTTAAACGTTATAATATATACATTTATAATATATATATCATTTTTAATATATACAGGGCTTCATGCACATTAATCTTTTTAACCTACTTTGTATCTGACGTGCCATTCATCTCATGTTTTTTGGCATGGGGGGGGGTTGGGGGCGGGGGGTTGTGTGCAGGTGTGTGAGCCATACAACCCGTGCAAGGAGAACACACACACCTGTCACCGGCACGCCAACTGCAGGTACCTGGGCCTGGCGTCCAAGGAGTTGTACAGGTGCACGTGCAGCGTGGGATACGCCGGTGACGGGTTCCTGTGCGCCGAGGACTCCGACCTGGACGGCTGGCCCAATCACGGCTTGATGTGTAAACGAAACGCCACCTACCACTGTCATAAGGTAGGCCACCTACCGTTGTCAAAAGGTAGACCACCTACCGCTGTCAGAAGGTAGGCCACCTACCGCTGTCAGAAAGTAGGCCACCTACCGCTGTCAGAAGGTAGACCACCTACTGCTGTCAGAAGGTAGGCCACCTTCCACTGTCATAAGGTAGGATACCTACCACTGTCATAAGGTAGGCCACCTACCGCTGTCATAAGGTAGGCCACCTACCGCTGTCATAAGGTAGGCCACCTACCGCTGTCAGAAAGTAGACCACCTACTGCTGTCAGAAGGTAGGCCACCTACCGCTGTCAGAAGGTAGACCACCTACCGCTGTCAGAAAGTAGGCCACCTACCGCTGACAGAAGGTAGGCCACCTACCGCTGTCAGAAAGTAGGCCACCTACCGCTGTCAGAAGGTAGACCACCTACCGCTGTCAGAAGGCAGACCACCTACCGCTGTCAGAAAGTAGACCACTTACCGCTGTCAGGCCATCTACCGCTGTCAGAAAGTAGACCACCTACCGCTGTCAGAAGGTAGGCCACCTACCACTGTCAGAAGGTAGGCCACCTACCGCTGTCAGAAAGTAGACCACCTACCGCTGTCAGAAGGTAGGCCACCTACCGCTGTCAGAAGGTAGACCACCTACCGCTGTCAGAAAGTAGACCACTTACCGCTGTCAGGCCACCTACCGCTGTCAGAAAGTAGGCCACCTACCGCTGACAGAAAGTAGACCACCTACCGCTGTCATAAGGTAGGCCACCTACCGCTGTCATAAGGTAGGCACCTACCGCTGTCAGAATTTACGACTCTTCCTTATCCGATTCCTGGCTGACCCTTTCTGATTGGACACCACGTATTCTCACAAATCAGACTTTGGATTCATATCTAAAGTCTGATGGCAGACGGACAAATCCGGATCAACAGGGAGTTAACCGTCTTTTATTTTATATTTGTTTTGACCAATCGTGTCGCTGGAGGTGGAGGATCTGTAAGCGCGTAATTGTTTTGGCAGCAGCGAACAGCGAACTTGTGTTTGCTGTTCGCTGCTGCCAAAAGCTTGGCCAGTACTAGCCAAACCTTTCCTGGGGGGGGGGGGGGGGGGGGGGGGGGGGGGGAGGACAGACACTGACAGTCTCAGAAAAAGTGTCTGTAAAGGTTTTAAATCAACACCGTGTAGACTGGCCACTGTAGAAATACACTTTGTCCACTAGCACGACTGAGTTTCTCTTTGGCAGAATATTTAACGAAAACAGGAAATGAGGAAACCAAGAAATGAGGTATATCTCCGCCCCTTTCAGTTTTTGGTTTCTGGCCCAGGCGCCCTGTGCCGTCCCCCCTCAGAAGTACTGCTATAGCGTAACGGATCTGAGATGAGACACCGGGTGGCTGAAGTGTTTTGTGATTGGACGACAGGACAATTGCCCGGGGCTTCCCAACTCGGGGCAAGAGGACCTGGACATGGACGGAGTGGGGGACGCGTGTGACCCTGACGATGACAACGATGGCATCATAGATGAGAGGGTGATGATGATGATGATGATGATGATGATGATGATGATGATGATGATGATGATGATGATGATGATGACGACGATGATGATGATGATGAACCCATATATTTGTATCGTAGGACAACTGTCCGCTGGTCTACAACCCGCGCCAGGTGGACTCGGACCGGGACGGCATCGGCGACCGCTGCGACAACTGTCCGTTCGACACCAACCCCCTGCAGATGGACACGGACGACAACGGCGAGGGGGACGCCTGCAGCATCGACATGGACGGAGACGGTAACCCATACACCATGAGCCAGCGGTTGTTATGGTTATTATGATGATTGATGCATTAAGTAAGGTATAATGTATAGCGAGGTGGTCATACACCCCTCTGACAGACTGAAGGGGTTCATTTCGCAATAATGACCAGCTGTATATTCTCTCTTTCGCTCTCTCTCTCTCTCCCTCCTCCCTCCCTCCCTCCCTCCCTCCCTCCCCCCCCTCCCTTCAGAGGCTCTGAA
This sequence comes from Merluccius polli, assembly GCA_030340625.1. Classification (NCBI taxonomy): domain Eukaryota; kingdom Metazoa; phylum Chordata; class Actinopteri; order Gadiformes; family Merlucciidae; genus Merluccius; species Merluccius polli. The sequence continues at coordinate 58,296 of JAOPHQ010004063.1, forward strand.
CGACCGGGACAATTGTCCCCTTGTCTACAACACGGACCAGAGAGACACGGACATGGACGGGGTGGGAGACCAGTGCGACAACTGCCCCCTGCTCCACAACCCACACCAGGTGGGCACAGGCTGCCATGCATTACATCTCTGTATTTCCAACCTCAGCAGCCCTCCTTGCGGTTAGAGGTATTGGCAGGGCACAAAATTAGCGCCAGCCACCAGCCAAATGGTGCTGGTAAAATATGCAAGTGGCTGGCCGATCCGCTTCACTCACCAGCCAAAAAAAAAAAAAGGTAATCTATTGAGTGGCTGGTAAAATTGTAACAGTCCCAAGCCATTTGGCCGGTGGACAAAAAGTTAATTTGCACCCTGGGTATTGGGGCCGATCCCCAATGTCCTCTGCCTATACCTGTAGGCATCCTTGCGCAAGATGCCTAACCTCTACCTGCTCCTTAATTGTCCTGTATCCTGTAATCCTATATCTGAATTGACTAAGTCGTTTTGGATGACAGCATCTGGATAAATTAGTAAAATCATGTGTGTGTGTGTGTGTGCGTGTGTGTGTGTGTTTGTGTGAATTTGTGTCAAATGTGTCCAAATGGGTGCGGGGATGTGTGTGTGTGTGTGTGTGTGTGTGTGTGCTCTGTGTGTGTGTGTGTGTGTGGGTAGCTTGACTCTGACAGTGACCTGGTCGGGGACATGTGCGACGACAACGAGGACATTGACGAGGACGGCCATCAGAACTCCCTGGATAACTGTCCGTACATCGCCAACAGCAACCAGGCCGACCACGACGAGGACGGGAAGGGGGACGCCTGTGACCATGACGACGACAACGACGGTATTCCCGACGACCGGGACAACTGCAGGCTGGTATCTAACCGAGACCAGCTGGACTCTGACGGTACCAATACAAGTCATTAGTCAATAACATTAGAGTCACATGTAGCCTCAATGTCCAGTCTCTCTTGTGACACAAGAGAGACAATGGAGGAAGACTCTAACAGGGGCAGGCCAATCACAAGTCAGGGCAGGGGTGGTGCTTGAGCTGTGATTGGGCGGATTGGGCTTGACATGAGTTGAAGGGCGGAGCAGGCCGCTCTATGGACCACAAATCTAACCCCAAATCTTTATGCGAACGGAAGTGAAGGAGCTAAACCAGTAAAAGCAACGTATTGGGTCAGACTAGGCCATGTGATAAATGATTTGAATATTTACATCAATTTGTTATACTTAGTTTTACTCAAAGCATTTTTTTATGAATCCCCACATAATTACTAATTTTGTCATTTAGTATTTGCCTTTGTCCAAAGCTACTGACAGTGAATCCAGATAAGGAGCAGGTAGAGGTTAGCCTTAGGCTTAGGATGCGGACAGAGTGGTGCAGGGATGACGTATTTTTGTAGGCCAACCCGGAAGTTAGCGTCGCCCTGGGTTCCCTTGACAACAAGCCAATGGGGTTTTCCCATTGGATTTTGCATTATTGCAGAAAATAAGCTCTGTGGCAAACACAAGTTTATGATACTCACACGTTTTATTCAGCAAGATAATCCTCAAAAATGAACACTACTTTTATGTTTTTGAAGCGTAAATGCAATCGCCAGAAGTTTTTTAAGACACGTAAAAGCTTCAAAATTCACGAGTGGGGTATTTACTGACGTAATTTATGTCGTAGACCAAAACGTGGCAATCTCTTAAGCTTGTGTTAACCACAGACCTTATTTCAGGCATCTAACCAAAAACCCATTCAAAAATCCCATTGACTTTGAGACGATGGAACTGGAAGTGCCAACATGCTAACAGGACTCATTAGGACTCATTCCTGCACCACTCTATTGGGGATCGAACCCAGCCGCTTTCAGCTGGGAGTTAAACATCCTAACCACTAGACTTACATGCACAAATGTGCTTGCCTAATAATTAGTAACTTGTAAGTGAGTGTTCAGTTTATATACTGAACATACTGAAGAATTTGGTGTCTGTATTTTATTTACAGCATAGAAATCAAACATCTGGGAGTAAATTGGAGAGGATTAAGAGGGCTTAGTGATGATTGTTGTGTAGGGCACCTGGTTCCATTTAATTCCCTTCATTTCTCTCTCTCTCTCTCTCACTGACTCTCTCTCTCTCTCTCTCTCTCTCTCTCTATATATATATATATATTTATATTTATATTTATATATGTCTCTCTCTCTCGCTCTCTCTCTCTATATATATATATGTCTCTCTCTCTCTCTCTCTGTATATGTCTCTCACCCTCCCTCAGGTGACGGCTGTGGGGACGCGTGCCGCGATGACTTCGACAACGACAGCATTCCCGACGCGCTGGACCCGTGCCCGGAGAACAGCAACATCCAGGTCACAGACTTCAGGAGGTTCCAGGTGGTTCTGCTCGACCCCAGCGGCACCACTCAGTCCGACCCCCTGTGGGTGGTGCGCAGCCAGGGCACCGAGCTGCTGCAGACCGCCAACTCAGACCCAGGCATCGCTATCGGTGAGAGACACACAACGCTCTCTCTCTCGTGTGTGTGTGTGCGTGTGTGCGTGTGTGTGCGTTTGTGCATTGTGTGTGTGTTTGTGTCTTTCTTTTATCTATTCGCATAGTCGGTAAACATAGTTTGAGTTGCAAAAGATTTTTCTTTTGATAAGTACCTAATTATAAGTACCCTTGCAAGCGCTATAATCCTTAAATCAATCAAGATGAGACTCAGTGTTTACAAGCCTACGTTACCACAACATGCAGAATGTTCAGGGGAGACAGGGGGGGACTTTACTCTTTGGGCTCGACTTTGGATTGACTTTTTGGACAGTTATGTATCATTACTGATGGTTAATACATTCGTTCAGTCTGTTTATTTATCCTAGCATTGACATACAGAACAATTGCGGTTTTCAAAAAATTAAGCCCCCCCCCAAAAAACAAGAGACTCTACAGACACAGACTTGGCCTGCAGTCCGCACACACATCTGGCTGTTTCAATCGTTCATTTCACTGAAGCGGCCTTAATCACACGCATGGCTCCTACCACGATATAAACGGTGACCCGGTCTCTTGTAAATCCATGACTGCATCGTGACCCGTGATCCCACTACTTCCTCCGTTGGCTCCTAAAATGAAAACCGGTTGCTAGGATTCGACAAGTTCAGCGCGGTGGACTTCAGCGTGACGTTTTACGTGAACACCAACCGGGACGACGACTACGCGGGCATCGTGTTCGCCTACCAGTCCAGCCGGCGCTTCTACGTGGTCATGTGGAAACAAGTGGGTCTCGAACACGCGCATACACACACACACACACACACACACACTCACATACTAATGCACGTGCATACACACACATACACGCACGTGTGTGGGCACACACATACATACATACGCATGTGCGCCATGCACACACAAACACACATACACACACACACACACGAGTAAACACAGATAGACCACACTCACATGCAAGCACACACACACACACAACACACACACACACACACACAAACAGAGTCACTCATGCGCGATGTATCTTTGGCCTAATCCCCACTTTTCCCCACATTTCGGGGCAGGTATGTCCGTTTCCAGCTTGGCCGAATCTATTATTGTTTTCTCTCCCATGTCCTGGATTTACTATGCAGATGTACTAAAAAATAAACTCACATCTGGTGGAAATGTTTCCCCGTCGTCGGTGTGTGTGTGCGTGCGTGCGCGAGCAGGTGTCCCAGGCCTACTGGGAGAAGAAGCCATCCAAGGCATTCGGCGAGGCGGGGGTATCCATCAAACTGGTCAACTCCACCATGGGTCCTGGGGAGTACCTCCGCAACGCCCTGTGGCACACCGGGAACACCAAGCACCAGGTACCTGGTACCGTTCAACCCGGGGTCGAACACACCCGAGTTCCCCCGGCTCGGGCCGCGCGACGCGGAGGAACGTGACGACAGCAACAGGGAATGTTTCCAGGATATCGACATATCCAAGATGGCCCTGCGGAGGCCCCCGTTCAGCTTTAACCGGTGTTGTCGGTCAATACCAATAATATCTATAATTTATAGATTATTCCGAAATTAAATATGAAATATAAATAAATTACAATATATATAGCACCCCCTGCACCCCTACTTCCTGCGGGTAGGACTATCGATAAACATCACGATATGCTTGTGAATTCAAAACACCATTCTAAGCGGTCTAATTGAGGGTCGTTACTTTGAAGTATTATGGAAATTTAAAGTATGGTATCGGACTAAAACTAGTTTTCCTTCCTCTCTGACGTTTCAAACCTCACATATCGATTTTTGTGTTTCATGGGCAAGTCTGAATTCGTGACGATAAACAATTATATCGTATTATCCGCCCAATCCCCCCTGCTAAGTATCTTAATTTATGTCAAGGTCTGTTTACATCTGGGTGTGTCTCCTGATACGCACACCACCACCTGTGGGTGACTCACTCCTCAGAATCGTCCACTCCCTGGATGTTAATAAATAACGGATACTGGACCTAAATCTGCCCCCCCACGTGTTTCTCCGAACTCCGAGGACGGTCCTGCGGAGTTCACCCTGCAGGTTTAAATACCGGCGTGCAGCGTGGCTGTGTCCGGTTTTGCACCAGTCTCGCTCATTTAGTCCACAGTTCACTCCAATAATTCACTCCCATGAAGTACAATATGTTCTGTTTTCATGGCTTTGAATATTTGGATCAATTACCGTCAATTTATTTCAATCAATCACATCAATTACTGTCAACTCGAATCTGTTCTTGATGACAGAAAACCTGTGCCAATTTCAGTGCATTTAGAGTGAGGCAAAAGTTTCCAGTGGAGCACATTCTTCTTCTCCGAGATAACTTTAGGAAGTTTGAGTGTTTTTTAATAGACCTGAGGCAGCGTTTGCTAAGAAACCAGAACTTGGTGGATATCCAAGTTCTGCTATTCAGCTGCACTGTAGTCAGTGACCGTGTGTTGTGTGTGTGTGTGTGCGTGCGTGTGTGTGTGCGTGTGTGTGTACAGGTCAAAACACTGTGGCATGACCCCAACAACATCGGATGGAAAGACTTCACGGCCTACCGCATGCACCTCATCCACAGACCTAAGACTGGTTTCATCAGGTAGTTCTGCTCACTCACACACACGCCAACAACAGAGGCCAACAACACAGCTACACACACACACACACAAGCACACGCAAGTGCAACAACACAGCTACACACATACACACACACACACACACACACACACGCAAGTGCCAACAACACAGCTACACATACACACACACCCACACACACACGCAAGTGCCAACAACACAGCTACACACATACACACACACACACACACACAAGTGCCAACAACACAGCTACACACATACACACACACACCCACACAAGTGCCAACAACACAGCTACACACACACACACACACACACACACCAAAAGCTACGCACACAGCTACCCACATTTTTATTATTTTATTTATGTCCACATAAAAGATGACATAAATATGGACATAAATATAAATATGGACATAAATATAAGTAGATGCAAACAAATGGAATAACCTGTTGGCAAGTGCAGCACAAACAGTTACACACCGACCGACAAACACAAACCACACGGTACGCACACACACACACACACACACACACACACACAACACCGTGGTACCAGTGGAGCGTGTGGTGCTGACGTGTGGGCGGTCCGCTGCAGGGTGGTGGTGTACGAGGGCCGGGACATCATGTCAGACTCGGGGCCGGTGTACGACCACACGCTGGCCGGGGGCCGGCTGGGGCTGTTCGTCTTCTCCCAAGAGCACGTCATCTTCTCCGACCTCCGATACGAGTGCAGGGGTGAGGCGGAGAATATATTTTGGATGGGCCTTTTTGTGCCTCTATGGTAGCGCCGGGCAATATATGGACATTATATCGATATGGGGATATGAGGCTAGATATGGTCTTAGATTTTGGATGTCGTAGTATCGTGATACTGGCATAAGTGTCGTCTTTTCATGGTTTTAAAGGCTGCATTACAGTAAAGTGATGGAAAAAAATAAGAAAATACTCACGCAGGAGTATACAAAAATAGGCTTTCCCGTGTGGCAGGTTACTTTATATAGACTATTTATTTTTTGAATGACCAGAAAACATGCTATATCTTGCTAAATATATCGTTATCATAATTTTGGCCATATGGCCCAGCCCTACTCTATGGACAGGAGAGTGGAGAGAGACAGGAAAGCAGGGTTGAAAAAGAGAGAGGGAATTACATGTAGCATATAGGGCCGCCGGTCGGAACCAAACCCGCGGTCGCGCATGTGGTTAGCGCATTAGTGGGTTGAGCCGCCAGGCCCCAATATACTCAAAACCAAAGAGCGGTTGGCGTGTTCGCATAGGCTGTCGAACGGCTGTCGAACACGAAAGTGATTCCAAACAGGGTACAATATCGTCACTGTGATGTGTGGCCTGTTCATTAAAAGTGTTGGCCAGTCGCAGGCAACGGTGTATTTGAGGGGAAAAGTGGGAAAGTTTGACTGTTTGGGCTGAGCGTCCTGCACAGACTGTGTGGCCCCATATGACGCTCCGATTTGGTCACAAACCCGCCACTTTGTCTGTTCAAACACACTCATAAGGGGTTTGAAGCATACTGAGGCCTTAAGGCGGCCCGCAAACACTGAATGTGTACTTTTATTTTAATTATTGTAAGTCGCATTGGATAAAAGTCTGTGAAAAGAA